>APFE030222425.1:67681-83703 GCA_000404065.3 Pinus taeda
ATTCCCTCAAAAGAAGTCATTCAAACAATAATCATTGATTAATAATTTTAAATAACCATTAGTATTATTTTATTAAACCCAATGTTATTTAAATAAATAAATTTCTTGTGATAATATTCGCTTATTTATTAATTACACCTAATTTCTCTTATTCCTAGAAATAGAATTTTATATTATTAATCTTAACAATAATAAGAATAAATTTATTAATATAATTTTGGCCTAGGTCCTAGGGTCAAATATAGTCGTTATGTAGCCGTTGGAGTCTCTGCACAGTCTATTTAACTTGCTAGGCCAGATCTGTTTCTTCAACTTGTCCTGACGATGAACCACACTAGTTGGTTCGAAATGCGTCGACAAAGGTATCTTTCATGTGATTTACGCCGAACTACATCATGTTTAATATTTACCATCTTTGAATAAGGAAGGTTCAAGATAAATAATTTCCTATGGAAAATCATAAACAAAACCCAAATTGTTTATTGGTCTTGCGGAAAGATATCTACTTTGTGCTCTAGATATACCAACCCTAATCACACATGGGCGTGTGCTCAATCCTAATGATGTGAATGGATGAAGATAGGTTACACTTTTTGGCAAGTGGATGAGTTGTGAAGTAGAAAAAAGTAGCTTGATTGAGTAATATTTTAGTGTTTGATAAAGTTGTTTGACGGCTTAAAAATAAACCCTTGATCAAGCTCCTATGTAACCCACAGTTGCATAGGAACTCAATCGAGCTATTTTTTTTAATTTATGTCAAAACTGAAATGGGGATTTTATGGTTCAAAGGGCTTAATCGAGCCCTTGTTTATCCATGTCAAGAGGTCGATTGATTTTTTTAAACCCTCGACCGAGCTATTTTGAATTTTACCTCAAGCACTTGTTTGACATTTTTAAGAGCTTGATCAAGTTGTTGATAGTCTAAAAAATGGATTTTTATCTCCCCTTCTATGGATTTCTCTGCAATGGAATATAAGTTTAACATTTTCAAATTCATATGATATTTTTCATCTAATTTCTTTTGAATGTGATGCTTTAATTTTTTTTGGACTATTTCAAAGGGGCCAAATAAAAAATCAATAACATAAAATATACAGAATGAAAAACTTTCAAAAAATACAAACATCTTTGTTTACATGTCCTCTTCGGAAAGGGTACTCTTATTTTTTCAATTTATTTAAACAAATGAAAAATAATATTTTAACACGTGTCTGCAAAATGAAATAGAAATGTTACTTCACCAACTTTGAAAAATACACAAAATACAATTTTGCATTAAAAAATAAAATTTTAATATGAAAAGCTCTCCATGAAGGTTGTGCATATATTAAATATTGTACATTTATACTAATTTATGCTATGTGAACACACATATATCTTAAGATGTGTGATTATTTGCAAGGAAAAGCATTTCATTTAATGGAAAATTGACACATTATATGAAACTATTTTTTTTCCAACAAATATCAACATGACAACAACATTATTCTCCATAAATTGTTCTGTTACATCAAATCAATATTTACAATGCTTATATGAATTTTGAGGTCTTCAATTCAATAAAAGAGTAAAATTTTGAATTGTCATCACATCATTTTGCCCAAACGTGTAACCCATCTTCATGCATTCACCCAACGATGTTTTTTTACAACTCTATGGGATCTAAAGTTGAAATGTCTACTCACCCCTCATGTGATAAAGCTGCCCCGTGACTCATCGATTTTTATTGTGGCTCTACTAGAGTTTTGGGATGGATTGCAATATTTATTATATATTTAACATTACATTTTCCTTACAACAACCTATTCAAGCCTCGAAATTCGTTGCACCAACATTGGGGGATGACCACTTGGTCCGGACCTTAAAGAAGCTCCTTTTCCATTTGGAATGGTGGCTCCGACTGGTTCAAATAGGTCCAGTTACCTTCTCTAAATCTCCAAAATGGCTTACAATATGACTTTCATCCACCAATAGAGAAGAGACATTAGATCAGCCCTCTTGATGATTAGGCAAGAAAGTGATCCTTAAGCTGATCTAGGGCTCAACCGAGCCACAACTAAATTTTTCAACTTTTGCAGGAGGATTTATAAGAATGAAAAATTAAATCTAAATTTGAACTTATTCTATAATGTAAGTAAAAGGAAATAAATCCTATTTCTATCTCAATTAAGAAGATAGAGATCTAACCCAACTGAGAGCAAGATATTTAAATGATTGGAATTTAAATATGTCTGCCTTATAATGAATATCAAGCTAATGAAGTTGTCTGTTTAACTCAAATTATGTATACCAAACCATATTTTATTCATAGACCTGTTAACTGAAATATTAAACCAATAACATTTAGGAAGAAGTTCACAAAATGATCTTGATTGTTTAATCAATAATTCGAATAATTAAACAATAATATGAGGAAGTATTTTACACCATATCACTATTTGTTAAACCAATATTAAAAGATAGATTTCTTATAAATAATTACTCAGAAATCAGAATTCAACCCATAAGAGCAAAGATAAATAATAACATATGATTGAGACAAATTACTCATACCAACAATAGTGCACAAGTATGAATAAAATGACACATTCCTACCATCATATAATGAAAATAGTATTTAAAGCAGTAGTATTAGAAATACCAATTTATTGAATCCATTTCTCTGGCTCTGGTCTCCAACATTCCTTTGCATTTCTTGAACTTCTATTCATACAACAAGAGCTACAAAAGTGAAAACTCTACCCATATTACATAATTCAGAATGCAAAATAAAAATACTCAATAATCCCCAGATCTGAGATTTTCTCTCCTCCCACCTACAACTCTAAATTCCTATTACAAAAATGCTTTTAGAATTCCAGAATTAGAGGGGAGAGAAGCCCGTATTACATTCTACAATCTACTATTTATAATAGTTTCAGAAGAATTCTTAATAAGAAGGTTTTTTGAAGTATAAATTTGTTTAATCAGTTTTCATTGGATCAAAATTCCATTCTTCTATTGATGGAGCCTTCTCATTGGTTGATATTCTTTTCTCTTCATCTCTTCAACTGTTTTCCTGCAAAAATAAATCGAAAAAAATTAAAATGCAAAAACTAAAGTCAAAATGCCAAATCTAGAATTAAAACAAATCCAATCAAACTCAATTAAATAAATAATTGAAAAGTAAATATGAGCTTTATATTGGATCTTGTGATGATTTAATTGGCCAAGGATATTATTGAAGAATGGGTTTGCACTCATAAGAAGTCGTGGGCAAATGAGAATGCAGAAAATATAACTCAGAAAATTGATTTTCTTAAAACTTTGGAGTCTAATCTTCTGCTGGATATTAGACCCTAGAAATGATCAAATCTGGAAATGAAATGAATTCATAAATATTCTCCAAGATTTTATCTTCGAAATGAATCCTCCTAGGCCTCGTTTGGCCAAGTAAAACTCCATTTTTGAGCTTCTGAAGATGAAGTAGTGAAATTGTCATAATTATGGAATTTTTATTGCAAGGGCTAAAAATCAAAATTTTTTAATTAAATTCTAGTCCTAAATTAGATTATAGTTATTTATCTAATTAATTCTAATTAATAATAATTGATATTGAATCTACATTATTTACATATTAATTAAAAACAATTTTTTTTATTGCGTGCTTCAAGGACACCTTCGTCAATGGGTGGTGCTATGTCCACAGAAAATCTGGGCTGACGCCACTGGCCTACTGAATACTTGACCCAAGGCTTTGGAAATTGATCCTGAAACTCCCATATGGCGAGGCCCAACTTAAACCGACTTGAGTTAAAACTCGGGGCTACTGAATTAAAAGCATAATTAAATAAAAGTTAATAAATATCAAAATATTATTATATTATATTTATATATAATAAAAAATTATAATTATAATATTATAGATGATTAAATAATTTTATTTAAAGAAAGAATACAATACTAAGCAAGGGGAGCTCTGGTTCGAGGGTTTAACGAAATCAGTGGTAGACAATACCAAGCATCCATGGAGACATAGGGAGGAGGGAGCTCCACTCCCTAATACAGTTATATTGTAGTAGATAGAGGAAGAGGAGGGAAGATGAACAAACCTCCAAAGCCCTGGGAGGTCAAGACAAAAGACATAGAAACTCAGAAGGTGGAAGATTGCAAAACCAATGCAGATCAAGGAGCACAAAAAGAAGACTATCGAGAGGAAAAAGAAGAAGACAGAGGTCAAGGGTCAGAGGACATAGCTTACATGGGGCCCTATAAACCCAAGACCACAATGAAACCTCAAGTTATTTTGAGCGACCCAGCTCTACAAGCGCATAGAGACCACATGGCTAATTATGCCATCATATGTAAATTTATGGGAATTTGGCCATCAAAGAAAGCAATGTACAGTTGGATAAAATACAACTGGAAACCAAAGGGGGAGTTAAATATTCATCTTGGATCCAAAGGTTTTTTCGCTGTGGTATTTACAAACATGGAAGACAGAGATAGAATCTTTGAAGGAGGGCTATACTTCTTTGTAGCTGCTGGGCTCTATATGAGGCCATGGACGATAAACTTTGTGCCTGAACGAGAAACCTTCACTTCGGTACCGGTATGGATTTGACTATACTCCTTACCTTTAGATTACTGGATGCCAGAGTCTTTAAAATCTATAGGAAATAAATTAGGACATTTCTTAAAGATTTCAGAGGCAACTCTAAGGGGAAAATATACATCCTATGCTCGCATTTGTGTGGATATGGACCTATCAGGAGCCCTTCAAGATGAGGTCATTCTAGAAGTCTATGATGAGGAATGGGTTCAAGCAGTTGACTATGAACATACCCTGTTTAGATGTCACAAATGTCATGAGCATGGGCATCTATCAAGAGATTGTCAACTTAATGAAAGGGAGGAAAACCTAAATCCCATCAATGAAAAAGACCAGACATGTTTCACCAAAGTGGGAGGGAAAGGAAAAGGGGTAGGAAGGAAGACACAAAAGATCCATAGTGTGAATGATAAAACAAAAAGTTACAATAGCGTTGAGATCTTAGGAGAAAAAGAAGTCGAGGAAGGGGATAAAGAGAGTGCAAAGAATTAGATAGCAAGGGGAAAAGAAAAAGTGACTAGCATGGAGTACATTCAGGAACAAAATGAACACATGATGGACTCTTTGAATACAACAGTCATAGAAAAGGACTAGGAAATTACTCAAAGTGAAAGTGGTATGGAGGATCAAGATTTGCAGGAGATCCTGGAAAGGGAGAACCTAGAGCTGGAAAAGTTTCTAGAACAAGGTGGGAACCGGGGAATAAACTCCATCCCTCAAGAGGACGTGGATAAAGTCCAATAGATATTCCTTAACAAGACACATAAAATAGTTGTAGGAGTCAAATGAGGACATGACAACCAGGAAAACAAAGGAAGCTCCTCAATAGGATTAATAACCGGAAAAATAACAAAGAATCTAGGCAAAAGTAGGGGTGGAAAGAGACAAAAGGAATTACTACTGGAGTTTGGCAAGCTCATGATTGATTCAGGAAGGATGAAATACCTTTCTAGTCACTCCTTTATAACCCCATCTCAATGAAAATCACAACCTGGGACATTAGAGGACTAGGGAGTAGAAGAAACTAGAGGAATCTTGGTAAAAGGATTAGAGAGGAAAAACCGGACATAGTATCCATATAGGAAACAAAATGCTCAGTGGAGAAGATCCATGAAAAACATAAAAAATGGATAAATAGATATGAATACCTTGAAGTTAAGGAAAACAAATCTTTTGGTGGTATTCTCACTCTCTACTATCCATAGAAATTTGGTGTGATTGATGCGGAGGCATCCAAACATCACCTTTCTCTGATTTTCCAACCGGTGGAAGACAAGAAATATTACATGATCACCAATTTCTATGGTCCACAACCAATGGAGGGAAAACTTCAACTCCTCACAACACTTGAGGATATGAAGAAGAGATACCCAGCTGTACCATGGATTCTTGGAGGTGATTTTAACATAACAAAATCACTCATGGAGAAGAAAGGAGGAATTAGAATACTTGGGAGAGATTCAATTGCCTTCCCGGACTTCATCACCAATATGAAATTGGTTGATATGGAAACAAGCAATGAAATCTTCACTTGGAACAACAAAAGAGGGGGCCCTTCCCTAGTGGCCTCAAAATTGGATAGATTTATGGTTTCAGAGGAACTTCTTCTCAAGGGAAGCATCATTACTGCACTCATTTTACCTTTTGGGGGTTTAGATCACTGGCCTATCGAATTATAAGCCTCGCTTTTTGGAAAAACAATGAACACACCCTTTAGGTTTGAGAATGTTTGGCTCACACATTTAGATTTCCTTACAAATATTGAGCAATGGCTGAAGGAATATCTTCACCTTCAAGGTAAAAAGATGTTCCTGCTTCACTGCAGGCTCAAACATATTAAAGGCAAACTCATAGAGTGGAACAAAATGGAATTTGGTAACATATTCAAAGCTAAAGGAGAGGTGGAAATGAGATTAAAGAAAATAAACTAGATTCTTATCATAGAAGGATACATAGATGAAAGGAAAGAGATGGCAGAGTTACTCTAGCAGGAGTGGGACAATAGATGACTTCAAGAGGAAATACTTTGGAGACAGAAATCCAAAGTACAATAGATCAAAGAAGGGGAGAGAAACACCAAATTGTTCCATAAATCCACCATAGCTCACAAAAACAACAATAGAATTTTGAAACTTACAGATCAGCATGATGTAGAGAGAAACACTCATGAAGAAATGGAGAAAGTTCTACTCCAACATTTTCAGAAAATTTCTAAGGAAACCACAGAAGACAGATACCAATTTACATAAAAATTCACTCAGTACATCCCTAAATTGGTCACCAGAGAAGATAACTTCAATCTTAATAGACCAGTAACAATGGAAGAAATTGAGGAAGCAATGAAAGAGATGCAAAATGGGAAAGCACCAAGCCCGGATGGCTTCAATGTGGACTTTTTCAAAGCTTGTTTGAAGATAGTGAAACAAGATATCCTAGAGGTAGTGGAAGACTCTCAGAGATTTAAGAAAGTCTAAAAGGCGCTCAATGAATATTTCATAGCCTTAATCCCCAAACAAGAGAAGGCCACCTCTCTAGACAGATTTCGACCTATAGCATTATGCAATGCGACCTACAAAATTATATCTAAAGTCATTGCCAATCGTCTTAAACCTCTCCTCTCAACCCTAGTGTCAGAGGAACAAAAAGGCGATGTGGAAGGAAGACAAATTCTAGATAAGATAATACAAGCACATGAAACGGTTCATTCACTCATCACCAACAATTAGGCTGTAATGATAATGTAGCTGGACAAAGCAAAGGCTTATGAAAAACATAGCTAGTCATATGTTAGAGCAATTTTAAAAGCCTATAGCTTTAATCATGATTGGATAAAATGGGTTATGGTGCTAGTTACCACAGCTAGCTGTTCAATTTTACTCAATGGAGCTCCTTCGAAAACCTTCAAGCCTTCTAGAAGTCTAAGGGAAGGAGATCTTATTTCTCCTTTCCTCTTTATTCTAATGATGGAAGGGTTATGAAGAACTATTAGAGCTGCTAAGGAGGAAGGGAGAATTCGGGGTTTGAGACTCACTAATGGTGGGGAAATGGTGACACATCAACAATTTGTGGATGACACTATGCTTCAAGGCACACCCACTGTTAAGGAAGCCAAAGAATTCAAACAGATTTTGAGTGAGTTTGCTAGGGCATCAGGCACTGAGGTAAGTCTCATTAAATCAAAAATCTTCTTTTTCAATACAGATATTTCAATTCAAAGAAATATTTCCATAATTTTGGGCTTTCAAAGGGAGACTTCCTGTGAAGTACCTAGGAGTTCCTCTCACTTCCAAACCACTTCACCAGGACATCTAGGAGCCCATTCTTAATAAGCTAAAAGATAAGATCAGCAAATGGACTAACAGAGCACTAAACCTAGTAGGGAGACTAGTTCTCACTAAGGCTATCCTACAAAGTATCCCGATCTATATGCTATCTGCCATTCCAGCACCAACCAGTGCACTGACTGATATAAGAAACATTCAGAGAGACTTTCTATGGGGGAAAGGTGAAGAAAAGAAGAAATGGGCCCCTGTGGCATGGGACAGAGTATGCAAACCTAAGTCCCATGGTGGCTTGGTCCTTCATGACCCAGGAATTCTAAATAAATTTCTTGGAGCCAAAATTTGGTGGAGATGGCTGAAAGAAATTAAAGCCCCTTGGGAAAAACTCTAGAAGCAAAAATATGCTAGCGAATGGTAGGAAGAAAATCTAATCAAAATGATAGGACATGTCAAAGGTTCTACAATTTGGAATAGGGCATGGGAGAACATAGCCCTAGTCCAAAATCATAGTTTTTGGGAGATCAGAAATGGGAACCTGGCTTGGTTTTGGGAAGACAATTGGTAGCAAGAGGACAATCTCCGAGGTGAAGGATTAACTCACATTCACGTTGATACCATCAGCAAAGGACTAAATTGGGTAAGGGAATATTGGGACCAAGAAAGGAATGATAAGAAATGAAGAACTTGGAAACTTCCAGATTGTAGTGGAATGGGCATGTTGCATACCCAAGCCAAAAACCTTCAAGGTCATTTATACAAGAGACAAATCTTAAACTCAAACTTGAGTGATCAACTAAGATGGGGAAAAACAAGACAGGTCTCTTCAACCTTAAGGAAGCCAAAAGAATAGAGGTAAGGCTAAACCATCCCAACACTCATAAGACATGGAAAGAAATTTGGGAAAATCCTCATTGGATGAAAGTAAAACTGTTCAAGTTGTTGGTTCAACAGGGCAAGATTCTGACATGGGATAACCTATGAAAAAGAGGTTTTGTTGGCCCCTTAAGATGTCACTTATGCAGACATCAAGAAGAAACTACAAACCATCTCCTGAATAGATGCACTTTTTCCACAACTCTTTGGAATTGGGTTGGAGAAGTATTTGAGGAAATAACAGAGATGCTAATGACATCACCACCACTTTGAAGAACTGAAAGGAAAATTTCTCAGATAATGAGATCATAAACTCTACCTGGATGCTGACCCCATGATTCTTATTCTGGAATGTTTGGAAGGAGTGTAGCAATAGGATTTTGAAGGAGAAAGTGAGTCCAGTGAGTAACATCCTCACACTAGTCCTTAAACAACTCAAAGAAACTATTTATGTACTGGGAGGAGAAGCTACAGGTAAACCTATAGAACAAAGAGAGGCAAGAATATTGGCGAAATTAGAGCTCAAGGTTAATCCCCCTCAGGGTTCTATGTAGATTATCAAGAAAACCTCAACAAAAAATCTTCTAGGCAACTCACTTCTCATGGTTTTTTAAAATTCAACATCGACGAGGCTTCAAAATGGAATCCAAGAGAAGCAAGTTATGGAGTGGTTCTGAGGGATGAGGAAGGAAGTATATAAGCCATCTTCCATACTTATCTTGGAAAAGCTACTAACAATATGCCTGAGCTCATGGCATTGGGAACATGCTTGGAAATATTGCTCAAGTACAACATTCAAAATGTCATCATTGAGGTTGATTGAGAACTTGTCATTAACTCAGTAAAAGGGATAAATGCTAGAGCTACTCCTGAGAAAATATTAGAACATTGGCAACTTCTTCAAGTCTACCAAAGAATCCGAGAGCACCTAAGAATGCTGAGAACCCTCAGGTTGGTTCATGTTGGTAGGGAAGCCAACAAAATGGTGGACTCGCTTGCCAATGAGGGGGTACGAAATAAGCATATTGATCTCTACTGCTGGTAGGAGGAGATAACAGATGACAGGTTGAAGGAGGGATGTTTATCCAGAGCCCTTAGCAATCGACAGTAGCATCAAGAAAATCAAGAGACCATTTTGGCTGACCTGGGTTAATTCATTCATAGCGGATCCTAGTGGTAGTAGCCCGGGCAATTCAGTTTTTTGGATGACAGGCAGGATGGTGGGAGCTTCTTCTCACATTGGTTCAAGTAGAGTAGACATAGCGAGAGACCGGAAACCAGGAACTCTCTTCATCTCCGAAACCTAGGGTTTTTCTTCGTTATTCGTAATACCTCATCCAGGGCAGTTTTCTGATGATCGAAAACCTTGCAAGCAGGAAGTGGTTTTTCCATTTTGGGAGATTTAGTGAGCTCCACGTCGCAGTGGAGTCGAATGGAATACCACCCTCATCGCATGCCATTTTTTGATGGTGTTGACTGGTGCAATATGATCCTCAACTGTCGGATCTTGCATGGTGGATCTACGGATGGGATTCATCGAGCATGTTGGTGGGTCCATATGGGTAAACATTATGCTTCTAAGCACAGTGATATTGGCCACAACTGTGGGATCGGGTGAAGAGGTTTGACGGTTGAGATTAAAAATGCAAGTCAGGTAAATCGAGGGAAGCATAATGTTCTTCGTGGGAAGCAACTTTTTATACATTCTACAGATTTCCAGGTTTGTGATTTTTGCAGACATGAAATCTTTAAAGATTGGCACTTATGTTCCTCTTCAGGTCCGACTCTAGATTCTTATTAGCTAGTTTCTACAGTATATTTCTTTAGAGAGTTTTGAGGTTTGATTGTAGGGGTTGGGGCTTTTGCCTTTGGCCCGTTAACAGTTAGTATTGGGTTTTCTCCTTAGGCCACAACTTATTGAGGAATGTTCTATTTTATGTATTTTATTTATTATTTAATGAAATAGAAGGTCCGACTCTTGCTTCAGCAAAAAAAAAATTATAATATATATATATATATATAAATATAATATAATAATATTATAATATAAACATAATATTTTAACAAACCATTAGAATCAATCTTATTCAAACTAACATTCACGTAGCTATGGATGAGGAGGGTGAGTGCAGGAGTTAATGAAGAGAAGATGAAGTGATAAGAAAGGTGAGTGGAATAATGAGTTGGAGGGTGAGTGAGGTAATGATTATGCGAGGGTGAGTCGGGTTGAGGAGTAGGGAGGCATAAGGAGTGAAAACTTTATGGTAAAACTTTTTAACCCCTCGTATAATTCCAAAATCATGAAATTGGAGTTCGGAGTTTTTTAAAATGAGCAGCTTAATATTTTTTTTTGCGATATGCAATATGCGATATATCGCAATCACAATATCGCATCGCAAAATTTATTTCGATGATTTCAAATTTTGGGATTTTGGAAGGGAAGGTGAAGAGGGACACACATTAATTAACCATCCTACAAATTGGACTTCAGCCATTTTGCAATTTTGGAAATCTGGTCTTGGCAACTTGTTTTAAAATAATAAATTGGACTAAATTACCAAGATTTTGAAACACGTATTCATCTGTTGTATGATTTAACTGTGTCATTTTGTAGGACCGTTAGTGAAAAAATGAAATAATATTAGTAAGAACTAAATAATGACCATTCAACTTAATTAGCCATGAAAAATTGAAATATTATACATATTTTTTAGTCCACGGTAGAAAACGATCAAACTTAAAAGGAGTGTCATTTACAAACAAGTTGATCAAATGAGTTAAAACAAGTATCAATGGAAAGCTTGTGAAAAGTCAGATTCAACAAAACAATTAAAACATAAATCTCACAAAAACTAAAAAAATGAAAAAATTGTAAGACAATTAACTTAAGTGAAAATGATAAAAGATGCTTAGCCAAAAAATAATGGAAAGCGTCGTCATTACTTCAAGTAATGGGGGGTGTTGGGGTTTCCCTACAACAATGGTGACACACTTGGAAGAACCAATTATCTCTAGTTAAAGATAATGAACTTTAATTTATCCAAAGGTTAAAATAATGGATTTTACGAAATTGTCTAATAGTAAAATATTTCCATAGGTCCCACATAAGATATATTAAGCAATATGAGTATGTAAAGGTAAGCACTCAAAGAAAAATAGCGTAAAAGTCATGAATCAAAATTTGGGGAAAATCGTTTTTAAAACTACCTCATATAATAATAGAATAAGGTAGAGATAGGAATTTTTGATAAATCATATATCTATTTTAAGATTATCTCTGACATCGCTTCGCTGCTAGTGAGTTTGAACAGTACCTCAATGAAACTTTCTTTTATGCCATAGAAGCCTTGTCCTGCTACAAGTAAGCGTTCATAGCCTCGGCAAGTTTACTTGTATTTCCCATGCTTCCTCTTTAATCACCCTTTTGATAAGCGTATTTGCAATCTTGTAGTTTATGATGTATTTGAGTGAAAATGGTGGGATGGTAATAGAGATTTATGTTTAAAGGACATAATACTTTCATAATGTTTGCTCCAAATTCTTTACCTGCAGTTATCAATCACAGGCTTTTATGTGGAGGGGTCGAAGCGATTCATTGTGTTAAACTAAAATCAATTATTTCCTTCAAAAAGTAAACTTAATCACCTAGAAAGGATGTGTGTTCCTCCATGAAAAATATTTAAATCAAGAGGAATTATGGTTCCATAAGAATATACCTTTAATGATAAATGAAATTCACTAATAAAGGTAGAGTTAATATTTCCTCTTTTATGTCAACCGTTGTTGAACAAGAAAGGTCCTTTCACATATATCATGAAAGAGTCACCAAAATCAAAACAAAACTGAAAAGAAAAGAAAAATAATTACTAAGCTAAAGTAAGAAAAGAAATCAACAATCCAAAATAAAAATGAAGAAGGTCGAAGGTGAAAGAAAAATCCAACCTTTCCAAAGATAAAATCCAATAAGACAGTTTATACCAATGCCTCAACGAGAAGAAGTAAATGAAAATAATCATGCGAATGTTCCTTCTTTTGATGAGATTTAGATAAATTTTATCTTGTAAGAGTTATAGGTGTGTTGGCTTCCCATAGTACTGATGATAAAATTCAACGACAATGAAAAACATTATGTGTAGTGTTAATTTTTTTGTTTCAAAGCATCATCTTAACCATTTTCTAACAAAAGAAATGCTCAAAGAAACAAACTAAAGGTTGAAAATATCCCTAGTGTAGCTGATTCGATGAGGATTATTATTGAACAAAGGAGAGTGAATTCCAAATCTAATCTGGTGGAAGCATGAGAAGTTTTATGAAGAGCTGCAAAACTGTTAGGGTCCCACCCTAACCCCCTTATTTATGTCATGGGATCACGTCATTGTCAAGAGTCAATAAAGCCCATATTAATATTTGTAAGTGGTTAACCCGCAATTAATGACGGGACCACAGTTAGCTGCAAATGGGCGGTAGTATTAGATAGAGGGTAAATGGGCGGTGGTATTAGATAGACGGTATTAATAAAACCCACGGTATTGGCCCATGGTATTGCATGTGTGAGTCATATATAAAGAATAGAGACTCCCTGCAAGGAGCCTCGTGTCTTGTTTTGTAATCGAGCTATGCTCTATTGGAGGTTGCCCCCTCGAAGAGGCCTGTGAACATTTATCTCTGAGTAATAAAATCATTGCTATGCTGTGTTCTAGGTATATTTTCTTCGCATATTCTATGTTCCGGGTATCTTTTCTTCGCGTATTCTCTGTTCGGTATTACTTTGTAGGTTAAGAAGCATAACAAGTGGTATCAGAGCACTTTCCAGGGCTCGGTGGGATCTCCAAATTTTAGCAAAAAAATTTTTTGGCTAGAGACGTGTTCCGGCGTCTTTAAACCACGGGATCTGTCGTTAAGCGCATAAACCTGCGGATTTGGGGAGGCATGCACGTAGGAAATACAAGAGGTGGTCACGTCTGTTGGACTCCCTTGTAACACCTGTGGGTACCCCTTCGAGTAGTAGTGCATTAAACAGAACCGCGCACGGACTGTCTTCCACGTACCCTCTGGGTATATAGGAAGCCCCATAGCTACCTTGAAGCCTCACCATAGATAAACTTTTGGCCATCTTGTGGCTACAGTACACCGAGAACAGCACTCGGAGAGATTACTCGCCCATACGATAGGGTAGTCGGGTTGTATGGCTAAGAGTACGGTCGATCCTCCTTAGTTAGAGCCCTGAAACATTGGGCCGAGTACTACTGTTAGACCCTTATGTATATTGCGATATGTAGCACCTGACACTCCTCAAGACCATAGTTCCCTTTCTATCGGGGGATCACACATCATCTATTCCAGATCAGCGAGTGCAGCAGCAGGAGACATCAGTCCCGCAGCTCTATCAGATCAGCAGCAGCATTGATCCACGATTCAGATCTCTCAGATCCACCAGATCGGAGTAGTTGTGAAGGGTTCCTGTGCCTAGCTATAATTTTCGCAGGAATTTTGGCGGCATTGACATTTTGAGGATTTGGCGACTGCAGTATTGATTAAGAAGGAGTAAAACTTCGTTAGGAGTTTTCCAAAAAAAAAAAAAGGAGTCTGAGATCTTCCGAAAAACTTATTTGTGATCTAGCCCATCAGCATCAGGACAACGAGTTGAGCACGGTGGTACCATTCAATTTCTTCACAAAAATTTTCTGTGCGGTCCCAATTTTTCATCAAGTTGGTGTATGTTCGAAACTAGAGCTCAAGCAATGGCCAACGAAAGACTAGACAAACTTGAAACAAATATGAACGAGCTCAAAAATTCTCTTGACGAACTATCTAGCATGGTACAGCAAGCACTCGTTAAGGGCAAGGAGCCAGCTCTCGAGGACCACTATAATGACCATGAGGGTGAGTCTAGCCACTCTCCTCACGCATGCACACCCATCCACCACCCAACAGAGATCTCCCACCCAGTCAGCGACCTCCCAAGTTGGATATGCAGAAATTTGACGGTTCTAACCCGTTCGCATGGCTAGCACAAATGGAACAATATTTCAAATTAAATCGTCTCCAAGATGATTGGACTAAGATTGGAGTGGCGACCATGTACTTGGACAGTCAACGATGGCAATGGGCGGAATGGCATCAGCGTCGCAATGCACCTTTTTCGAGTTGGGTCCAATTTGCCAAAGCCCTTCGAGATCACTTTGAACAAGGAGACTCCTTTTTGGGCAGTCTCACTAAGCTCCGACAGACGGGTACAGTGGATGAATATATCACCGCTTTTGAAGCCTTAGCCTTCCGCACTCACCATCTCTCTGATGAGTTCTACACGGAATGTTTTATCAGTGGTCTTAAAGAAGCCATCAAAGCTCAAGTTCTACTCCACCACCCTCCCACATGGTCGGAAGCTTGCCAGGTAGCCCGTAAGGTGGAACGTGCCATAATAGCCCAATACAGCCGCCCCAATTTCCTCACTAAAGGTCGTCCCCCACAAGCTCATACCACGACTCAGACACTTAAGGTCCAAAAGGTGTCACCTCAGGAAATGGCCGAGAGAAGGAAGCAAGGACTATGTTACTACTGTGATGAAAAATATTCCCCTGGTCATAAATGCAAGGAGCCCAAGTTTTTTCAAATAGATGCCATTGACTACAGCTCCACTGAGGAAGATCCACCTCTTGAGGAACAAGAGGTGATCGAAGAAGACAACCAAAAGGAGATTGTATCTGACGACCTAGTTATTTCGCTCAATGCGTTGGCAGGAATCTCTTCCCCTACTTCTTATCTCACGGGGTGCTCCAAAGTACAAGCCGTGGATCAACTCCTACAACACCGCGCAACCATGCTCACCCATCTGCGCGAGAATCTTCATCAAGCTCAGAACCGTATGAAGCAACACGCTGACCAACATCGCTCAGAGCGCCAATTTCAAGAAGGGCATCAGGTCTTTTTGAGGCTGCAACCATATAAGCAAACATCACTCAAAGACAAGGGTTGTCAAAAGCTCTCTCCAAAATTCTATGGACCATACCAAGTACTTCAGCGCATTGGAGAAGTGGCTTACAAGTTGGCTTTGCCACCTACAGAAAAAATCCACCCAGTTTTCCATGTATCGTGCCTCAAGAAAGTGATTGGGAACAATTGCCAAGTTCAAACCAGTCTACCTGAATTGGACGAGGAAGGGTCAATCTGGCTTGAACCGGAACAAGTTCTCGACACACGAGACAAGCACCTGTGCGGCTGCATGATTAAGGAGGTCCTCGTCAAATGGAAAGACACCTCTCCGGAAGATGCAACTT
>APFE030222427.1:0-10120 GCA_000404065.3 Pinus taeda
CTCATTTTTCACTTCATGACCATTTTTGAATATTTTCTGAGTATTTTTGGTTTTTTGAGAATTTTGGTGCCAAATTCAGAAAATTGGATAGTCACAGGCGCTATGCATTTTCTTAGGCATCCAAATGACAAATTTTTTGCATTTCTGGAAATCTCATGGCCTTCCCTCAAAACCCATTTCATCGTATTTTTTGGAGAGGTCCAAAATTTTGAGAAAAAGGAGAAAAAGGGGTCAAAAATCAACATTCTACCCCTCTTTTTGACAGGTATTGCACTTCTGGAGACACCTTGGGAGAATGAGTTTTTTAAGGCCTTCTCATGGGTCATTTTCAAAAATTCAAGGTGTTCTGGAAATTCAACTATAAAATCTAGTTTACCATTCTTTCAGATCTTCATTTTGACCTCAGGAAGGAACCTGAAAGTGGACTCAAAGTTGGTGTTGCGCTTGTGCAAATTTCTATGTTTTTCATTTAAATTTCACTATGTAATTTCATAGTTTTCTGTTTGACTTGGTCAAAGTCAAAATCTTGATGTAATTGAATTTAGTTAGAGGTTAGATGATTTAATCATGAATAAATAGAAATGATGGGTTTTTTTTTATGTTTTATTAGGCCTCATTAAGGAAGCAAAATCCAAAACAAATTCTAAAAGAAGTGTTTGTATTTGACCTTCTCACTCTCACCTGTTGGTTGAGAGAATCTTGGAAACAGTTCCACCACCTAGGAATTTGACTCTTGAAGGTGGGGAAGTGGTTCAATTGATTCTATATTTATCATTTCTCATTAAGAGAGAAGGGTTGGACTTTTGTGGAGAAGGCTTGTATCTTGTTCTCTTCAACTAATACAGGGGCAGTTGCAACTATATTTCAGGAACTCTAGTTCAGTGAGTCTATGGTGTTGTTTCCTTTTCTTATCAGTTTCTAATGGATAAATCATCTCCCTTTACATGCTTTATATTCTTTTTTATGAAATTCCTTGCATTTATATAGACAAAAATCTTGAATTTAAGCTATGTTTATGTGGAATTCATACTTGTGATTCTTTTTCTTCTAAAGCTAATGAATTCATGCTTTCACATGCTCACTAGGTTCTCTAAAACTCACAAATATATACCACATTGACAAACACTCTAAGTGCACCATAAAAAAATGATATCTATCTCCTATTTATACTTGTCTCTGCATACTTGAGGCCCTGACCTAATTACCTTTTCTAAACCCTAGTCCAACAAACGTAAAAAACCTGATTTCAAGAAAACTCAAAACAAACTTATATATCTAGCCTAAAACCTATTTATTTACATATATTCATTGAAAAATCCTTTGAGAGATCCCTCTCTGGTTCAATAGGGATAGCTACTGAGCTAAAAGTGGTTCAAGGTTACCTCTTTTGATCTTCTCCTCAACTTAGGAAATTGTAGAGGATAACACTACTAACATCAACAAATAATTTCTCTATTACATCCATATTTGAGTCATATTTAGCTTTAAGAAGTATTATTTTATCACATTCACCAACATGAGTATCTGACTCAGTAATACTAACATCATATCTATCTAAATCATAACTCAAAAAGAATTCATTCAAGTGTATACCTCCAGATCTTCTACATTGGAGCACACTTGGTTTTGTTGAAGCTGCATTTTCTTATTTTCCTTTATAATATGTCACACAATACACACTAGGGGGATTTATTTCTTTGGAATTATCTTCCTCATTCATAGAGCTCTTCTTCGTCTTTCTCTTTTTTCTAACCTTCTCTCCCTCTCCATTACTACTATTATCACTTGAAAACAACACTTGCAATATGCCCCAAATCTCATTGGCAAATTTCAAATATGTTATTTTCTCCACATTTGCATTATGGAGTTTCTCATATATAATTAATCTCATTTGAACATTTTGCTGCATCACTTTAGGTGAAAGTGGATCCTCACCGCATCCTTCATGTACCAGCTTCCAAATGTTGGATACACAAACTAATAATTGAGATTTAACATTTTCATGCCATACCTTGAAATTTGCAGCAGTGAGGATAAATACTCCTGGAGGATTCCTTTAGGCAATTAAAAAGAAAAATCAATTTTTTTTATACCAAAACTCCCTGTATCTACTCTCCACCGATTAAGCTGCAACCAAGAGCCACCACTCTGATACCCCTTGTTAGAATCATGAACAACATTGATAGGGGGGTTGAATCATTATTGTTCCCTATGATCAGCTTATACCATTTTTTTCCTTTTCTTACACAATTACTAAATCATGCATTAGTCAAATAGTAGCATATATAAACAACACATTCATAATAATAAACACAAGTTGTGATCATCATAAGAAAAAGTAACCATGGGAAACAACACATGTGACAAGAAACATGCACATCATCACACATAGAGACACTAGATGTTAGGTGGAAACCCAAAGGGAGAAAACCACCATCGAATTTTCGTCTTCACTCTTCATTTATTAATAAAAATATTTGTTTTACAATGCATAGGCCAACATTGGTGTGAAAATTTCTAATCATGCAAACAACCCTCACGTTAGGCTATAACCTGTCGTAAGCTACCCCTTCCTAAACTTTGCAGGAAACTGCCTACTGGAAGCCACCACAATCACAATTTTGAGGGCCACCACCTATTGGATGCCCTGACACCCAATAGCCTATCCAGCCACCCCTCCCAAGTTCTTAGGCCTCTACCTAGAGGATGTCTCTACACCCTGACTTTATAAACCACTACTCACCCACTAAAGGCCCCAACCTTTAAGCTCATCTCATGGACCTCATTTCATCTATTTTCAAACTATGGCCCACTACAACTCAATACTCATCAATAAAAAAAACACAAAACCCTCTACATGTCATCTCTGCACCTCAAAAAAATACATCAAATCATACAATAAAATCTTTTCCTCAAACTCAAACTCAAACAATGACAACATACCCTTGAAAAACAACACACTTGTGCAACCCAGGAGAAACAATAAAATCAAAAATATCTATGACAATAAAACAACAAAAATATATGTGGCATGTGATTTCTACACAAATACATGACGTGCTCAGCTAGTCATTCCTGCAACACATTGTTTGCAATCTGATCTCTAATATGCAACTCCAATAGCTAAAATAATACTTTGTTCTCCATATCAACAACAACATAATATTGACATCTTCATATAAATTATGATAATATATTCTCCATAGCCACTCTCAACACATTTTCAATATTGCATCAAATCTAACATCTGATTTGCACTCTATATGCAATACTAAAGCTCACATTCTCTCACTATGTAAACCCTTATGTTGCACATTATGGTTTTTTTATCAATGATGAAAAATGAAATCAATAAAAAACACTACTCCTCATTATCTTTGACTTGATCACCTTCTAGAATGTGGACCAACTCAAGTCAACTCTAAACCATCGAAAACCTTGGGAAAATACTCTAGGAAATGCTAATGGTATTTTATATGTATGCACAAATAAAAAAAAATTCACCTACAAGCATCATTTCAATAATTGAACTAGCTCCCATGGATTATCATCACAAATATAGTATGGGAAACCCAGCAAGATTAATGAGATATTCACTTTGCAAATAACCATGTCCCGGAGATGATGCCCTAACTCATGGAGTTTGCATCTGCCTTTCACCAAAATTGTAACTCATCTTCAATACATTAACATGTAAGCTTAGACACTATTACAACCATAGAACATCATACATGAAACCCAATACAAAGCATAGAAGACATCATTGCAAGTAAAATAGTGCTAAGTGCTTGTTGACATCAGTGCCAATGCTATAATGCCAACATACTTCTCTTACATAAGGTGCTCTATCGTAATTACATCTCTCCAGATACATAATAGTATTTGAAATTTATAAAGATAAAATTTCCATGTCCACAAATTTCAATAAACCATTGATCATTAGTACAACATGTAAACGATATTGGGAGTTCTCAGTGACGTCCACGGTCTCAAGATTTTTGGTTGTTGGCTTAAGTAGAAACCTCTGATAAGCTTCCAAAATGGGGCTATTAGACTTGGCTAGAGAAACAAATCAAGTTCATATGGCTATTTGTTTGGGTCCCTCTCCCCTATGATTCCCCTGTAACTCTCAATCAAATTTCATTGAAAATATCATCTGGTCCATATTTCCATGCCTATGTTTCCAATAGAACTTGAAAACACAATGTTTATCCTTTTGCTAGTGATTGTACGGTTCCTAACTAGACATTAAGTAGGCTACTGGCTAAATCTCAGATGACTCCCTCTCTTTTCCCTTTAAAGGAGCTAGAATCTATTATATATATTTCCATTTCTTAAACCACCCTAGAATAGGCCTATTACAGAGTCAATGAGGGTGCATTTGAGGACAAAGATTTAAATACATCACCCATAATCTTAGTTATATGGGGAATTATGCTTTTACCATGTTCTCTCACAGTGCCTTCATAAAAGGTGATCAAACATTGTCTATGAATATTCCCATGTACACATTCAAAGGCATGTTGTAAGTTATAGTATCTGGGCGATACTTTGATTCCTTAGTCTCATGTTTGGTGACCACATTCCAACTTACTTCCCTAGATTCCATAGTAATTAGAAGTTGAAGGAAAATATTCCATTTGTAATCATATGTTGTAAGAAGCATTCAAGGGAAAAAATCATGCTTGGAAGTTGCATGAAACAAGTCGTGATTAATTACTTCAACAAGTCCTGCGGCCCCCACTAGAAGACTCCCAAATTTTATACAAAAATGATAAATTTTCCCACGTCCTTCATATTCCCACACTTGGCATACATATCAATCATAAAATTACCTAAACAAATTCTATTTCAATTCCAAGTTTAATAATGAGAGTATGGGATTTATTTTCCTCCTCCAACATCTATAGTAGTGTTGATTAATTTTATTATCATGCAAATTGTAACAACGTCACTATGTATCCATGCATCCTTCATATCTCTAGTAAATTCAACTCTACAAGTCAAGGCATTCTACCCTCTTCATGATATTGAGCTTGCAATAGCTCTTGTATCTCTATTTTCTTAAAATCATGGGTTGGTGCTTCACATCTAACAAGAATAAATGCTTTAGTTTTGCAACATGGAATAATGAGACTAGATGGTGGTGAGAATTTCCCATCAAGAAACGACACTTAACTGTATATCAACATTTTCTACATGTAAAATTCATTTGTACCATTAAAGGTTTAACTAAGCTCATCTTCACAATTGTTCCATGCATAGATACAAGTCATTTCAGATTCTTAAGTACCAACAAAGAATCAAGGTTGTTATATAATATAATATTCATTTTACCATGATAATATTATGCCTTATAACACACTATTGAGCTATGTGTTATATTGTTTTTGTGGCAATGGTGTACCAAAAGACACCTCCTTAGCAATTGATTGTTCCCTATAAAGGATCACAGTCAAAATTGATGTTGTTAGTGGACAGACTTAAATAAACACAACATTTTAAATAGTGAAAACATTGCATACATAAACATAAAATAAACAATGAGTTAAATAAACAAACAACTCTCAATGGACCTAACAAGTCAACAAAATAATGGAAAAAGATCCCTTTATTGACTATTGGCAATAAAGGTTGAATACAATTGATGAATCTTTAGACACTTGAAGAGAATGCTTTGAGCTATGGTGCTCAAAAATCCTCAGTAAGGGGGTTTCGTTTCCTCAATCTCTTTGCAAGTTTCTCCTCTCTCTCAAAGAAGTATAAAGACTCTCCAATGGTAGATTCCTCTTTTCTCACTAAGATGATGGATTTTGTAGGCGAAATATGGCCAACATGCTAGTGCTCTTCCCTTCTTTGGCTTCAACAATGGAATAGTGGTTTGATTTGATAGCAATTTGGCCAGAATAACAATGTCTCATATTTTGACTCTCCCATGGCTTGTTTATATAGAGGTTTTTGAATCCATATTCCCCCTCTTTGTTCATACATGACAATGACACATGAGTAGGACAAGATGATTCCATTAAGGGCTACATATCTTCAGGGTGACTCAAATTCGATTGTACAGGACTGAGATCATGTCATAGAACCAGCCCTAAGTGTGTGGAGTGGTCCCAAATTGTTGACTCATCCATTTCTACACCGCGTGGCTTTTAAATGATATTCTACACGCGTTTATCGAAGAAATAGTCGCTGATATCAATTTTTTTTATCTTTATAAACTTTGGACCTTAGGAGAAATTTATTTTTTTAACTTCATGATGTATTCAGATGGAAAATATTCACTTATGCATTCTCCTAGACACCCTTTAGTGTCTTTTGGACTGTGCCAACATGTGTATGATTTTATCGTATTAATAGTTTCCTGTATGAGTTTAGGAGCAAACATATAGCCAAAATACATCACGTCTTCTTTTATAACGAAGAGTCTGATCAACTTTTCGAGAGAAAGGGTAACTTGTTATGGAGATTAGTAGAGAAACCCCTTGACTGAGTATAAATGGTAACCATGCTTCTTTTCGAGAGAGAGGGTAACTTCTTATGGAGATGAGTAGAGGAACCCCTTGACTAAGTATAAATGGTAACCATGCTCTGATGAAAACCTAAAGAGTGAAGAACAAATGTGTCTATATGAGGCAGGCATTACCCATGCTCGTTATGATGACTAACCTTAAATTATTACAATCAGACAAAGAATAGTCTTGTCTAGTCAACATTATGGTGGTTGACATGCTAATAGTTGATGATGATAACTTCTCATGCCCTCAAGGGCGCTTCCTGTTCAAATTGACTGAATTTGGTTCCCCCATGAGAAACAAGGGTGGAGCACTGCTAAATGAGGTGTTGTAGTATGCATGGGTATTTGACTTCGAGTACCTCCCCCATATCATGGAGTAAGAATTGTTGGATGTGGTTCTTACTGATGAGGGGGCCTTCAACTAAATGAAATAATTGCAATAGAAGCAATGTACGATGCCACCTTGACATGAAAGCTTGTGTTGGTGTTGAATGTCAAAGGGACCGATGACATCAATAGGCAATAGTGATTCCCATTGTGCCACCAGGGATATTCCTACAAGGGGGGAGTATCCAAGGTATGACCCCTATCCTGGAATGCAAATGTTGAAGTTGGCAGGAAAGGAGCATTAACAAACCGACATGTTGGGTCCAAGAATCAATATGAGATGTAACCAGACTGTATGAGAGCATATGGACAACTGGACCAAGGTTAGAGCTTTTGTTCATACTGCAACAATCAAAACATGTTTACTGATAAGGGTGGCCTTGGAGTCGGTAGGATCTCCACGGTGGGTGTGTGTATGTTATGACTGGTGTGAATATGGTAAATAACTGTGGGTGATGTGTGAGCTCTGACCAAGGGCGACTAGAAACTATCACTGGGTAATACACTTACCAAAAGAATATGAGGGTGATTTGGATGTACAACTATAGATACAGGTGCCCCATAATCATGATAATCTGTGTGGAGGTGTGGTACTTTTTTCTGAGGGTGGGGGGGGAATTGGTTGGTCTTTGTGGTGGGTTGGTGAGGCAGATGAAGTGACTGCTGGGTGTGGAGCTTGATTATATTTTGTATTCAAAGGTTTTAGTCGGATGTATACCCCAAGAAGACTATACACCCCTCCACGTGGGGGGGTGCAGCGGGGACTTGTCCCCCCCACGAGGGTCCCGGGGGGGCTAATCCCCCTTGGCTGAGGGGTCCAGGGGCTAGCAGTCACCCGACGGGGGCTCAGGGGCAGCACCCCCGAAGCTAAAAACAGATGTAAAATTGCCTTGTAAAAGTCTAGTAATTTCTAGTCAATCTGGGTTGTTCATTAGGCAGATGATCTGACAGTATGTTTAATTGAGGGTGTTTTGCCCTAGAAGGCAACCCCTCACTATATATCAGGGAATTGTATTGCATCTATGTATATCTGTATTCTGAGTGAGGAAGAGAGAGGAGATTGAGAGCGAAGAGGGTGTTACAGCGGATTTGTGTAGGTTGTATCTCTTCAGTTTGCTAGATAATATAAAAGGAAGGACTGGTTGTTTCTCCATGGACGTAGCCCAAACTGGATGAACCACGTATAGTGTCTCTCTTGTTTTATGTGTTTTCTTTTTTTATATTTCTGCAATATTTTATGTGTTCCATTGCTCTATAATCTATAATTTTCTAACAGTGACACAGATGGGCTATGCACTATATGGGTGAATGATAGGCCAAATGTAGGATGTAGAGGTGCATTCGTCTTGATTCATCGTAAAGTACCAGAGATGGCAATGGAAATTGGGTGCATGAGTGATGAGTGTAGCATAATGAGGATGAACTTCAATTCATCTAAGTGGGGTGGTTCCCAGGCTGGAGTAAGTGGTCATGGCTCCTGTTAGTGAAGAGGGATCTACAAACATTAAGTGAGTCATGAGTAGGGGGGTTCTATCGAGTGGCGCAAATGTTTATCATATGCAAAGGTGAGATGATGATAAACATGGTCGAGATGAGGGATCCTATGGTGCATTTCGGAGAAATGATGTCAAGATATGCAAATATTGAGAGGAAGCCTATCATGCTAAGTGGACAATGATACCTGCTCTATTTTTTTCCTATATGGGCGTTGATCGAAGCAGATCGTGTGTAATGTACTTGCAATATATATGACCAATAGCCCAAGTGAAAGAATTTATTTAAAAAATACATATAATCTGGGATTGATTGAATGATATGAATTAAAGAACTAGAGGAGTACCTGACATGAATGTTTGAGTGTGCAACAAGTCCAAAAAATGAGTTTTGGCATGTACAGAAATAAAGGGTTCCATGATGAAGATGGTGTGGTACTAATCCTTGCGGCTCTTCCGATTTTGTCAATGGATGTCCCAGGCTTCTATAATGGACTCCAAAAAATGGAAAAAAGGGTGATAGATAGGGCTAAGGGGGCCAAATATCACTTCATTTGCAGTGTTGAGCTGTAGAGGTCAGAGCGAGGTTTTGGAGCACTTCTTTCCATTTTGGTCAGCCAAGGCACAAAGCATGCACACGGGGAGAGCCAAGTAAGAGTTTGTACCTTACTCTCTATCATTATGGTAGTCTTAGGTTAGACAGGTTGTACAAGGTTCCCCTGTATGATTTATTAAGCTTGAATTTTATTGGTTGCACAGGTGACTCCTTTGGAGTTGCATAGCCGCCGTGCAAAACTAGGTGAATCTACACAAAAGTCATCCTGAGACACGTGTTTTATGTGTCTGAGGTGAGAAATTTCACTTCGAAACCCTGCAAGGGTCATCGTAGCTTAGCCAGTGGGGTGCATAATGGCTGAATATCTGTGTGAAACATAGACGTGTGGACCATTCACCTATTTGAAAAACAAATGTGCAAATTGTTTCCTGTTTGAAAAACAGGCACGCGGTATTCGGCGCCTTGGATGTCGCGGCTTACGAGCATGACAGAAACACATCCACATGTCTATTGGGAAAATAGGTGCACTACATCTCATTTGTTAGGGTCACAAGTGTGTGGCTATGAAAAAGGGGTTTTTTCTTTGTTTTTATCTCTCTTTTTTTTATAGCCTAGGGGGTTATATAGCTGACACATGGTATCCTAGCTAGCAAGATGATTTTGAGGGAGAGAGAATGGGAGTGCCTCTGTGTGGATGTGGCAGGGGATCCAACTAATATCTAGTTGTTGGCATAGTGTGGGCTTCTTAAGTTTCTTCAGAACCCCCTTTTTAGGTTGCAAGATAGGCTCCTGCGATTTTTTATTCGATGTTGGGACACGGACCAACATGATATGTTTATCCATTTGAAGGATCCACCTATATCGGTTTGTACCGATATTTATTTTGTCACTGGTCTAGTGTCTTGTGAAGAGGCTATTCCCTATCCACTTCCAGTTGGACACGTGGATATACATCGATGGGTAGAGGCTGAGGGTGGCACTCACTATGGTGTGACCCGTATGAGGAGGGTCGCATCAAGATGCAATTGTGTTGGATCTCAATGAGCCAGTGGTGTGATGCAGGAAAGTGTTCCCTCTACGGACAGAGGCAACCCCTCTAGCCCTAGAGTGGGTCTAGTCACAAACAAGGACAGATCAACAATAGCTTTCCTTAAACAGTTAAAG
>APFE030222427.1:13114-42410 GCA_000404065.3 Pinus taeda
TCGGAAAAGCGCTTAAAGACGACTTCATGGATCAAGTGTACATGAAACTCCACTACCTGTAGCTCTACACAAAACACGTCGCACGTAAACCCATTCGATATAAAATGAACAATATAAATAAAAACATAGTTAAAAAACCAAATCTTAAGTTAACCATGTGATAAAAAATGAGGAAAAACCCACATTTATAAAATATAATTTTTTAATTTCCAAAAATTACTATAAAAAGGGGTTAATCCATCCATGTTTACCATTGTTACTGTTCATTCCACTGTGGAGCATTTTGGAGCACCAAAGTTGGCGAGCTAATTTTGACCCTGTTCATCCATCGTTCACCCTGAAACTCCGTCCAGGTAGATAAAATTCATCCTGCGCTTCAATTCAATACCCTTTTTATGCATTTTGATCTTTAAATGTGTTAGTTTAGGCGGATTTTTGGACCGGGTTCCGCCGCTCAATCATTGTGAATATACCCATCGGGTCTGCGATGACCGAAAAAATTCACACATAACGCGCCCTGATCATCGCGAAAAAGTGATGTACTTCCGCAATGACTGCGAAAAAACAGAACTAGCAACCTCGCGTGAAATCATATTTTTATACAAATTACGCGTTGAATTTTGCAAAAGAAGTGCTAATTCGTTTTTTTTTTTTCGTCATGCAGGCTATAATGGCATTTGTCTGGCAAGAACGAACGCATGATGACAATGATATTCAAGCTTTTGTCGATGTGGGGTGCCAAAATGCATTACGAGCATGTGGATTGCTCAAATTCTTCCTCACTCTACACCTTCGGTCACAACCTGATTTACTAGAGCTACTGATCCGGGCCTAGAATCCCACAGATGGGAAATTCATCATCCGAGGCCGGGATATCGAGTTTGGCGCTACAGACATATATTTTTTGACTGGGTTGTCCCGTCGTGGCGAGAGGCCCATTCTGGAGGGGCAGTGACCAGGGGGTGATTCTCTGGAGACATTGATGGCTCAAGTGTGCCCAAGGGCATGCAAAACCAAAAGCGGGAAGGTGGTGATCCCAAAAATGGAGGACGTAGTCCTTCGTGCTATGTTATTCATGGTCACATGGGCAGCAAGCTCCCAAGCCCAACACGAGGCTTCGAAGACCCATCTCTAGCTGGCTCTTGAATGTCTCGATCCAACCATGTTTAACCGGGCAGACACAATGACGGCGAATATAAAGAGGTAGCTTACCCACTGCCGATGAGGAGAGACGAAGCAGTTTGGTTATGGGTCCATCTTAGTCCTGCTCATGCTGAAGTGGGTGTCTGCATTGCAGTTGCAGGACATGGATTTGGATTTGCCCAGACCACGTGAGACCAGGGCTACATGATGGGCACACGTCATGCCACGAGGAGGTGGCGGACGACTAGTGTCGTGGGGAACACTGTTTCGAGAGTGGCTGGAGCGCCAAGTGATCTTCGCCAAGGATTGGCCATATGCTAGCATGGACTTCCGCGGAGATCCTGACATGCAGCTGCCCACTGGAGAGTAGTGGGATGATGGTGGTAAGACACTTGATCACATTATTTTTGCATTTTATTTTTTTATGATGTTTTTTTATTTTTTTCATGTATATGTCCTAATAATGAACGCTACGGAATTGCAGACGTGGGACTAGTGAGACCCATTGGGTTGGCTTCAGAGGCACGAAGGGATGCACAGGGCATTGTAGCACTGGCCTTGGCTCCCTTGGAGGATGACGAGATGGAGACGGTGGCCCAAAACCTTGAGGGTCTGATGGCAAGGATCCCTAATTACATGGGGGTCGAGGAGGTCCCCGTAGCATTGCAAATCGACACAGTAGGAGTGAAACCCAGGGTGCACTGCCTGTTGAGACGGGTGGCATGAGCGGCGGTGTGCTATAGGGAGCATACCCCGCCATAGTAGACACCTAGGTTTATTTCTTGTTGATGATTTTTTGAGAGACATGTGTCTCGGATGTATGGAGAACACAGACTCTATTTGGACACATACACTTATTTTTTGAGCACCTTGGTGCACACACGAGATATATATATATACATATTCCTATGGTACTTTGTTGTGTTTTACATGCTTCTTATATGTTGTTTTGATTACATGTTACGTAAATGTCTGTCTAATACATGGTTTGCCAATATCAGTTAACCTGTTTAACCTTCGTGGAATATGTTGATATGTGATGAAATCAAAATTCCTTTCTAATAATTCAACACATACATACAACCTTAAAATCCGATGGTCTCTGACGGAATATTGCCCATTGAGCTGGTGGACAACAAGCTGAGAATCCAAGTTCACAACTAATGTACGAATACCGAGATTAATTGCCTCGGCCAGTAACTCAATAACAGCACTATACTCAGCGACATTGTTCATGGTACAACCTAGACAAACACCTTGAAGGTCTACTAGCTCACCATGAGGATCGTAGATCACCCATGCCGCAGAGGACATGTTGTGGGTACTACGACAGGCACCATCAGCGAAACCAACGTAAGGTGCACTAGACATCTGCACAAGAAGCAAAAAGACACAATAAGAGGCAATAATGCTGACACACCAAGCCAAAACATGAAAACACACACACACAACACGCCTGTTAAACACATGTATGTACAAATCAGAGTGCATTGAATTCACGCATAATATTTTTTCAAGTAAAGCCCATTTCGAGGCTTATCTGGAGGATTCCCTTCATAATAAATCAGCTCATAGGCCCCTTTTTGCAAAACTCACTTTACAATATAAGGTCTGTGCCACATTGGCTCGAACTTGCCTGCCCCCAGCTTATCATTTTCTTGATCGTAGAGCAGGACTAAATCTCCCTCAACAAAAGAACGAGGATGAACAGTATGATCGAAGTGAGTTTTCACTCTCTTCTTATGTGCTTCAATAGCTAGAGATACCAGTCGACAAGTCTCGTCTAGCCGTTCCAAGTAAAGAAGGCGTTCTTCTACCAGAGTAGTGTCGGGGAGTAATTCGACTGCTAATTTCAAAGAAGGGATCTCGTACTCAATGGGAAGAGTAGCCTCCAGCCCATAAACCAATTGGAAGGGTGTGAAACCGATGGCATCCTTCACAGAAGTTGGGTAGGCCCATAAGGCAGAGAACAACATCAAGTGCCAGTTAGACTTGTGCATGCCAATGGTGCGTTGAAGCATCGTAACTAGAACCTTGTTGACGGCTTCTACTTGGCCATTGGCCTGAGGATAGTATGGAGTTGAGCTATCATACCGCAAGCCTAGCTGGTTTGTTAGCTCAGTCATTGTATTGTTAGCATCCCATATTGTCTATTTCTAACCTTATATTTTGTCATAATATTACTCTTTTCAACCCATATTTGAAAGCCCTTGCTAGTGTTTTGACTCAATCATTCTAAAGGTATACAGTAACTCTTCTCATTGCTATATGTTTAATTATTCAACATGTAATCATGCTATCTTTATAATTGACCCTTGAAGTTGACTGAGTTGCTGAACAATTGTTGAAACTGCCTAAAGCTGGCAGGACTATATTTTGCAGTTGCTGAAACAGCGGAAACAGCACGAATCTCGAAGCTAAAACAGCAAGGATAGCATGCAAATCTCAAGGAGACAGTTGAGATTTGCATACCAGATTTGCAACAAC
The DNA here is from genome assembly GCA_000404065.3 of Pinus taeda. Taxonomy (NCBI): domain Eukaryota; kingdom Viridiplantae; phylum Streptophyta; class Pinopsida; order Pinales; family Pinaceae; genus Pinus; species Pinus taeda. Next base: position 16,745 of record APFE030222427.1, read on the forward strand.
AAAGGAACCTGATCGATCATTGAATAAACTGTTACATTGGTCATAACGATCATGATCTAATTTACTGTAACAGCATTCTGTTAACGGGAACTGATTTCCCTATTTTTGTACAAAGGGTTGAACTAGAAGTTATAATGAAAATATTTTTGTAATAGATGTCTTCTCTATAAAGAGACATCTACATTAGAGAGGGGATCGACATAGGATGAACGAGCTGTAACATAAGGATTGTAGTGGAAGAACGAGACTGAATCTTTCCTGTAATATGGTATATTGACGGATGAATAAAGTTCTGTTCTGAGTATTTTATCTTAGTTTCCGTGTCCTAGGGAATCTTGTGAGAAGGACAGGGCCCACCTTCGTCACAATATTCACCCATTTCCTTTCTGTTGTGTGTTGTGTGTGATTTATGTTCATACCTTATTCATGAGTACTGCTTCTGATGATATTTTACTTTTGTTAAGACTCTGTTTCTCTTTTAATCGATTGATGTTGTTACATGTGTGCCTCACCGGTGATTAGGATTTACAGAGTGCAATGGTGAACTAGATAACAGAGGCAGGTGTTGAATGTTCCTACTCTGGGGATAGGGTCCTGATCCTTTGTTACAAGACATCCATCGTTTTCTTTTGCAGATTCACTCTCTTTAATTAACTATCTATTCTTATTCAATTCCTACAATAGAATATAACTGTTGTAACACAGAGTAGAGGTTTAACAGAGTGTGATTTGCTTATACTACAGCTTTTTAATGCTATTAAAATTAAGTACATACAGTACGTAGTCACCTTTGAAATAATCGGACTTTTCCGGGTTGATAATTTATGTGGCACTCGACTGTTTAATTAATAAGCAATTAAAGTGAGCAACATTTTGGCGCCGTTGTCAGGGAAGGCGACCGAAGATTTTAAAAGCATTAACGATTTTCTTTTAGATGTACAGGATGCATGAAAGGACGCAGGAAATCTAATCCTACAGGCGGCAAGGGCCAAGGCAAAGGAGGAAGGAAAACCTTCATTGATGATATTATTTCAAAAGTTGAAGCATCTCAGAAGTTAAGTTCTCGGAGGGCACAGATTTGGCACCCTCTCGAGACGGATTACGAAACGGAGGGAGTGTTGGGACCGAAAAGGGCTGAAGAAATAGTAGAACAAATCGAGGAATCAGTGGAAGATATTGAGGAACCACTAGAAGATATTGAAGTTGAAGAATCAATAGAGGAAATTGAGGAACCAGTTCAGGACATTGAAAGCCCTACAGAAAGCGCTGAAGACCGAGCAAGTGAGACAGGGGAACAACCAATGGACGGAAATAATGAAGGACTTGTTGGTGGGGGACGAAGAGAAGGAGGAGGAGAAAACTCCCTTTCCACCTTGGAATTCCCTATTGGAGATCTTCCTAGAGGGGAAACTCCTATGAAGAACATCCCACTCTCAGCCCTACCTAATTTCCATGGTTTATCATCTGAAGACCCTGATGAATTTCTGTTCGAATTTGATATACTATGTAGGAGCTATGATTATGTTACTAATTCTAAAAAGTTAAAGTTATTTCTAGCAACATTAAAAGGAAATGCACTAAGGTGGTTTATGAGCCTGGGAAGACATGTGATCACAACATGGGATCAAATGAGAGAAAAATTATTGGCTAAATACCAGGATTACTGCCGAACAAGAGAAAGGAAGGAGGAATTATTCAAGATGATTCAGAAGGAGGACGAGAACCTGGAGGATTTCGTGGAAAGACTACAGTATAATTTGCAGTGATCTGATCATCCGAATATGAGTAAGGCTATTCTTAAGTCAATATTGTTAAAAGGGATACGAGATGATTGTTTAGATATGTTGAATATGCTTGGAAAAGGAGATATATCTAAGGAATCATATGACGATATTGTCAACCTCTGTAAGAGATGTTCAAGAGGAGCAGCAAGCAGACCAAAAAGCAAAGATAATACATACTCAAGAGTCCAGAAATCAGCAAGTGGAGGAGCAACACGGGCTAAAATAGGTAACTTACTGGAAGAATTTAAAACTGAAATGTTAAGCTCTTTTGCTTCACAAATTGATACTTTGCAGGTTAAAAAGAAGCAGGCAGAAGTAGAAGCTGCTTTGGCTATTTTCTGCTCTAAATGCAGAGAAAAACACCCACTAAGGGAATGCCCACTGGACAAGGTACCAATTTGCACTATTTGTGAAAAGGACCATGAGACTCAACAATGCCCTTCTTTACCAGGAATAAAAGCAGCATTGCAGGAAACTAAAGAGGAAGTTGAAGCAGTGTACTTGCTGACACAAAGGAGGCAATGGCAACAACGAGGACAAGGTACAAATTCTAACACGCCATTTAATCGCTAGAATAATCATCCTCCTTTTCAAGCAAATTACCCGCCTCTGAATCAAATGCAATACCCACTCTTTAATCAAATGAATTTCCCACCCATGCAGCAACCAAATCCTTATTTTATTGATCCTACAATGTGGAATCCCTGGGCTCTACAGCAATCCTATTTTAATCAATGGAACCCAAACTGGACAGCTCAACAGATCCTATTTCCAAACCAATTTCCCCAGTATCAGCAATCTCTCTCCTTGCCATCAAATGCTCCACCGAATAATCATACAATGAGACCCCAGCTGTCTGTGCAACTTAACCCCAACCCAAATAACAATAAAGCTCTGCAGGTAATTGATATTCAAAATCAACCTGTTTTCCCTATGCAATGTAATGATATTCATTTACGCTCTGGGAGAATAATTGAACCCATTATTGATGACATTACTTCTTCTGACTCTAATAAAGAAGAAACAGGGAAAGAAAAGTCATCTAATAACAATGCTGAAACAGTTGAATCATCCTCTAATAAGACTGCTAAAACAGCAGAACCACCATTCCCTGAACGCCTGGCTCTTACCAAAACACTCGAGCCACCTGCTTTTAATCTCTTAGAAGAATTGCAGAATTTGTATGTTAAAATTCCACTCTTACAAGCACTGAGATATGTACCAATTTATGCTAGAATTGTTAGAGATATTTGCATTAAGAAACCTGGAAGAAAATCTAAGGATCCCCTCATAGTCCATGTGATGGGTGATCTAGCTGCTCTAATGTCAGGAAAACCCCCCCTGTGAAATATGGTGACCCTGGTCATCCTACGGTCACAGTGCAGGTTGGAAAAACTTTTGTTTCTAGAGTTCTAGTAGATCTAGGTGCTGCAATAAACATTATGACACTTGAAACTGCACAATTATTACAGTTAAAGAATGTAATTAGGGAAACCCCAACCATTCTAGAACTAGCTGACTGCTCCACAATCAAACCTGAAGGAGTCATTGAAGACCTGATAATTTCAGTCGAATCTTGGAACTACCCAGCTGATTTTGTTGTATTACAGACTAAAACAAAGTTGGGGGGTCATCCATTGATTTTAGGGAGACCTTGGTTGGCTACAGCAGATGCATTCATCTGCTGTAGATCAGGTTCAATGACAATTTCTAATGGATGTGAAACCAAGCAGCTTACTCTTTACCCTTATGCTACACCTATGATTAATAATGATAACTCTGTATGGTTAGACTATGAGGATGATGAAACCCAACCCATCTTGACTTTCGGACAAGCTTTAACTTTTAAATATTCAACCGAGGATGAATTAATTAGCAATTTTATTTCTTAACCTTCTTCAGTTAACTCTAAAATACATGATCACTTAACTACAATCTTGGAACCTAAATCCCAGCAAAACCTTAGAACTGAAAATTTATCTCAGACATCAGCTGGTATCTCCTCCAAAAGTATAACAGTAGAAATCGAGCCTGGAAAAACATTAAATATAAACCCTAACCTAACATATGCTGAAACACAACAGTTAATGAAGCTACTCCGTGAGAATAAAGAAGCATTCGCATGGGATTACACAGATATGAAGGGAATCTCTCCTGAATTATGTACTCATCCTATTTATATTAAAGAGGGATCTCACCCAGTCTTTCAACCCCAACAACGAATGAATCCCAATTTAAGGGAAATTGTGAAGGAAGAACTTCAAAAATTGTTGAATGCAAGATTTATATATCCTATATCTGGTAATGAATGGGTTTCTCCATTAGTAATTGTACCTAAGAAAAATGGGAAATGGAGAGTGTGTGTAGATAATAGAGCTCTAAATAAGGCCACTCAAAAAGATCATTTCCCCTTACCATTTATTGACCAGGTACTAGACAATTTGGCAGGTAAGAGATTCTTTTCCTTTTTGGATGGATTTAGTGGATATAATCAGATCAAGATTGCACCCCAAGATCAAGACAAGACCACTTTTACTAGTCCATGGGGGACTTTTGCCTATAGAGTTCTTCCATTTGGACTATGTAATGCCCCAGCAACATTTCAAAGAGCAGTGATAGGGATTTTTTCTGATACGCTTAATGATTCCTTAGAAATATTTATGGATGACTTTACTCCTTATGGTGTGACTTTTGAAGATGCATTACAAAACCTTGAGAAAGTACTTAAACAATGTATAGAAGCACATCTTGCCTTAAGTACTGAAAAATGTCATATGATTATGAATCAAGGAATTGTATTGGAACACTTCATCTCATTCCTAGGAATTCAAGTTGATCCAGCTAAAGTACAAGTAATTCAGACTCTTCCTATCCCTAAAACACAAACTGATGTAAGAAGTTTTTTAGGACATACTGGATATTATAGAAGATTTATCAAGGATTTTTCTAAAATAGCTTCTCCTTTGTTTGTGTTACTTATGAAAAATGTTGAATTTAAGTGGACTGATGGTTGTCAAAAAGCATTTAATGAACTTAAACATCAATTGTCTACAGCCTCCCATTTTAAGGGACTGACTGGGCACTCCCTTTCTATATCTCTGATGCTTCAGATACTTGCAATTGGATTGTCTGGTCAAGGAAAAACAATCTTCCCTATGTATCTATTTTATTAGTAAAAATATGACCCCTGCTGACTTAATAATACAAGTTACTGAGAAAGAATTTTTAGCAATCATTTATGCTATTAATAAGTTTTGACATATATTACCCGTTACACTACTTTTGTTCAAAACTGATCACTCGGCCATTAAATATTAATGAACAAATCAGTTACAAATGCTCGAGTTACCAGATGGTTATTATTACTACAAGAATTTGATATCACAATTGTAGATCGACCAGGTAAAGAAAATGTAGTTGCTGATTTCCTTTCTCGGCTAAAAACTGATGAAAACACTCCAGTAGATGATTCCTTTCCTGATGAATATTTATTTGCAGTATCTGCTCACTCACCTTGGTATGTAGACATTGCCAATTATTTAGTTGCAGGAAAGCTACCATCACACCTATCACACAGAGAGAAAAAAAAAAAAAATTCGTTCAGCAAAGTGCTAGGTACAGCTGGATAAGCGGGTGTCTTTTTAACATAGGACTCGATCAGGAAATTCGGAGATGCATCAGAGAAGATGAAGTTTATGATATATTAAAAGCTTGTCATGATGGCCCTTGTGGAGGGCATTTTGCTGATAAAAGAACAGCACACAAAGTTCTTAGAATGGGTTATTATTGGCCCTCACTTTTCAAGGATGCAAAGAAATATGTTAGGGCCTGTGATAGCTGTCAGAGAATGGGCCAGCCTAATCACAGGGATGAAATTCCACTCAACCCCCAGGTAATACTTGAACCTTTTGAAAGATGGGCGCTACATTTTATAGGTCCCATCAACCCTCCATCCAATCAAAGAGTTTATATACTGGTTTGCACAGATTATATGACTAAATGGGTAGAAGCTAAGGCACTCCTCATAGCTAATGAAGAAACAGTTTTAACCTTTTTATTTGAATAAATCTTTGTTAGGTTTGGATTTCCTAGAGAGCTAGTCACAGATGGAGGACCTCCTTTTAACTCTCATGGCTTCAAAGATACACTCCAGAAATATCACATTAACCATTTAATGACTACACCTTATCACCCCCAGGCCAATGGGCAGGTGGAAAGTACGAATAAAGTCATAGAAGCCATTTTAACAAAAACAGTAAAGGAAAATAGAAGGGACTGGTTTCAAAGGTTTCCTGAAGCATTATGGGCTTACAGAACTACTTGGAGGAACACTACGAGTTTTTCAACTTATGAATTAGTTTATGGTAAAAGTGTTGTTTTTCCTGTGGAATTTGAAATCAAAACCTTAAGGACTGCTTTAGCTGTTAACCTTGACTTGACTGATGCACAGACAGCTAGGTTGCAGCAGCTTCAGGAATTGGATGAAAAGAGGTTGGATGCCATCCATCAAACAACCATGATACAACAACAAAGAACCAGGTGGCATGACAAAACCATTAAGCATAAGCAGTTCCAAAAAGGTAATTGGGCTTTACCGTATGACTCCCATTTTGAAAATTTTCAAGGTAAATTAAGAACAAGGTGGCTAGGACCTTATGAAGTAGATACTGTTTTTCCAAATGGAACAGTCAGACTCCTAATGATTGATGATTCCGGAACACCATTATTAGTGAATGGGTATCGACTCCATTTGTATCAGCAACCTATTTCTAAAGAAGATTTCAAAGCCACTTGCATGACAGACATACATTATGCCTTTTTGGGGGAACCTGCTATCCCTTAATGCACTTAGTTTTTCTGTTTATGTATTTACTTTTTTAGATTAGATTTCTTAACTAATAATCCCTGTCAAGGGTTGCCATGTTACAATTAACTATTTTGCAGATCTTAGCTTCGGAGGGTGGCTGAGAAGAAAAATTCTAATACAGGAAGGACTAAGCTCAGCCTGGGAAACACTGCCATGTCACTTCAGATCATAATTCATTCCCTCTTACATCCCTTCAGCAACATTTTTTCATCATTTCCCGTTGCTGAAACATCATTTCCCGATGCTGAAACACCATTTCCCGTTGCTGAAACACCAATTCCCAGTGCTTAAACACCAATATTTTTCATTTTTCCTAAGAAGCACCAATTTCCCCATTTCTGTTCCCGAGAATGAACTATTACTCCGATGGAAACATATCATTCTTCATTAAAATAATCATCCATTCATCCTGATAATTATATTCCTTCACTATTACTTCCCGTGAATAATAAAAACCTTGTGTATAAAAACCCTTATACTTTACAAACCCTTTTTATAACTATCATCAATCTATTAATGACGAGATAATACTTTTTGGCACAACAACCAAAGGTAAATATAAAGGTATGCGTGTTTAGGTGTGGATATTAAATTGTAGTTAATGAGAACATATTGATATGATCGTCGAAATCATCGTACCTTCAACCATATCATTCAGCCGCAGTTGGGGGGGATTACCGAAATATTGTAATCATTACATGACACGCAAATTACTGTCATTTCTATTTCTCGCGGTAATATCTAGTCACCCCATATGTACCTTATTATGTCATAACTTCATTTGTAACGTTCTACTCTGTTTCGACCTCGGCAACTCGGCTCTGCACTTTGTATTTGTCTGAACCAGTAACTATGGGAGGAAATGTTGTTAGACATGAACCTAGCTCAACAGCATTACTGGAACTCTACCAGGAGGCATACCAAATATTTCTACAAGTAGGATGGGTGGATTACTTCAGAAGACTTCCGGATTTTGATTCACAGCAGGTTGTGGAATTTGCATGCAATCTGAGGGAAGGATACTCCGTTGTCCAAGGGGTGCGAATTCCAGCAACAGAGGAGGACATAGCACAAGTTTTGGGACTACCAACAAATGGTACTCGTTGGTTCAGCAGGAAACACCTCATTCTCAATGCACAGCAAGATTTTCTGTTACCAGGGGAGTGCGTTGAATCCAAAGGCAGGGGTGTTGCACTTCGATCACTACCACCACCATGGCCAAAGGTTACATAATTTGTTAAGAATTATTTCACCTGCAAGGGTCATTATCAGGTAGTCTACCGACACGACTTTGTGTTATTAAATCATTTTAGGCATGGTTGTTTAATAAATATGCCCTATTATCAGCTTGGATGTCTAAAAAATATGGCACATTATACCGTGAACGCAAGGCACCAACTCCTCTCCCTCACACACCATCGTTTGGTCCAGATCTTAATAAATAGAGGCTTTGCCCTACATAATCCGCCTCCCCTCAATAACCCTCCTCAGTAAGCTGAGGAAAATCCTCAGCAAGTTGAAGAAAATTCCCAGCAATCCGAGGAAAACTCCCAGCAAGCTGCCAAAAATCAGCAACCAGCAGTTGAAACACCCCAATTGACTACTGAAAATCTGCAGCAGAACCCACCCCTTAATGAAGCTAAACCATCCACTCCCATGGTCCATATCCCCACCGATGATTCAAATGACAATACCCCCATCATTATGCTTAAAAGGAAAAGACAACAGAAAGATGCAACCCCACTAAAAAGAAGAACGAGGACCTCAGTTAAGGAAGCCACTATTTCTGATAATTCCCCTACTTTGAGGAAAAGTGCTCGTAAGAGAAAAACCACTGTTTTTCCTGCTTCCTTACCACGGCAACGAACAAGGTCATCTGCAGCAACTGAGGCCATTACCCCAAATTCCCCACCTATCATTTTAAAATCTTGTATTCCGCCTAGCCCTGAACCTTCACCTTCCTCACCCTCGGGTGCCGAAATGTAGAGCGTTCATTATTTTGTGACATCATTTTTCTCAAAAGAGGCAGCTGCTCCACAAGAACCAGCTACCGATTTATCTATAGTAGACACCCAAAACGATATAGGGTATGTGGTTGATACACAAGAACCAGCCACTGACCCAACAGGGGCTACACAAGAACCATCTGTTGGAAAACAAAAGGAAGACGACCTAGATGTGGCTGACACACAAGAACCAGCCACTGACCCAATAGGTGATACACAAGAACCACCTGTTGTGGACGCAAATGATGAAGTTGATGCCGAACAACAATTCTCTCCTCCGCTGCAACCTGCAACTACAGAAGCCCCAGTTACTTTAGCCTCCCTTCAGGAAGAAAATGAGTTTTTGAAATCTGAAATTAAGGTTTATTGGCAAGAGTTAACAAAGGCTAGGGAAGCCTATGAAAAAGAACTCAATCTGTGCATGTTAGCTTAGGTAGAATCTGCAGCTGAAAAGAGTGCAGAAAAGGATCAATATAGTGAATACATGTGCAGTGAATGTGGTGATATTTATTCTCGAGGAGGTTATAAAATAGTTGAAGTTCCGTTGTCTGGATCCAGTCCAGTACCTCCTCCTGTTATAGTCAAAAAGGAAAACCCTACTATTACACAAGAACCAGCAAGGTCTTCAAGGATTTTAGAAAAAAGAAACAAAACCACCCCGGCCTACCCTAGTTGCTACAGAGCAGAAACCAGTACCAAAGTCTTTTACAACTATGGCTACACAGACCGAACTGCCCCGTGTCAACAATGCTTACACAGAGACTCCCAGTTTTCAAAAACTAAGTGACACATGGAAGACAGAGTATGAGCTCTCGCAAGGAAAGGCATTTCAGCAACAGAAGGCATTATGGCTCAATTATGCATACAAAATGGGGAAGTCCTTGAACAGTCTCGTGCACAATATAAGGAGAATAAGAAATTAAAAAACAGACTGTCCCTCATCTTTGACTTGGTTCAAAGGTTACTTGATACAAGGAAACCCTCTTTTAACTATTCTATATTTTTGAGAGAACGCTTAGTGTTCCTCCAAATAAAAGCAATCAAGGATGGAAGACCCCACCAGGTGTCTACACCTCAGCAATTTATTGAGACCTTCACAGAAGCACCGAATAGTGACCAGAACTTGTTGTGTGAACTCTATCTTCACAATGAGGTTATTCCTGAAGATAGAAAACTTAGTTTACTTCCTCTTGTTGGCGATATTCAAATAAGAGCCTTTATTTCCTTCTTGGCCAATCAGCTTACTTGGCAGAATGCTTTTATGTCAGCAACACACAATGAGGAGAACTGTCTTCTCTGGATCAGAGCTGAGCCACAAAATGCAGTTGTCGTTATTGGAGAACATCAACGAATTCGAGCCAGGGATGACTGACCATATCAGGAAACTACAGGCAGTAGTCTTGGAAGACTGCCAATATTATGTGAAAACTAAAGGAGCTATGGCCATAAAAGCAAATAATCTATTCTGGGAACACTGTCCTAAAGAGAGATGGGAATACCACCCTTATAATCCTCTCAATCTTCAGGCAGCAATCTCACGCATACCTAATTATGTTAGATGCGTTGGATAGTGTGTTGAACGATGGATTGGTTACCACTTTCACTTCCCTCTCCTATGGCTACCTGGACAGCAATATAAAGCTCAATTCAAATTGACCAAAAAGGAGGAGCTGGCAGCATGGCAGAAACTTCAGAGTGTCCATGGGTTTAGAGACATGGTTGACAGCACCTTCTATACTTACTGCATAAGCAATTTGCACTGTTCATCCCAGTATTCTGACTCAGATTCAGAGTAGACATTGCATGCGGACATGCAACCCTTTCAGTTGGGGGGGATGTTAGGATCCCATATTGTCTATTTCTGACCTTATATTTTGTCATAATATTACTCTTTTCAACCCATATTTGAAAGCCCTTGCTAGTGTTTTGACTCAATCATTCTAAAGGTATACAGTAACTCTTCTCATTGCTATATGTTTAATTATTCAACACGTAATCATGATATCTTTATAATTGACCCTTGAAGTTGACTGAGTTGCTGAACAATTGTTGAAACTGCCTAAAGTTAGCAAGACTATATTTTGCAGTTGCTGAAACAGCGGAAATAGCACGAATCTCGAAGCTGAAACAGCAAGGACAGCATGCAAATCTCAAGGAGACAGTTGAGATTTGCGTACCAGATTTGCAACAACAAAGGAACCTAATCGATCATTGAATAAATTGTTACATTGGTCATAACAATCATGATCTAATTTACTGTAACAGCATTTTGTTAACGGGAACTGATTTCCCTATTTTTGTACAAAGGGTTGAACTAGAAGTTATAATGAAAATCTTTTTGTAATAGATGTCTCCTCTATAAAGAGGAGACATCTACATTAGAGAGGGGATTGACATAGGATGAACGAGCTGTAACATAAGGATTGTAGTGGAAGAACGAGACTGAATCTTTCCTGTAATATGGTATATTGACGGATGAATAAAGTTCTGTTCAGAGTATTTTATCTTAGTTTTCGTGTCTTGGGGAATCTTGTGAGAAGGACAGGGCCCAACTTCATCACAAGATTCACCCATTTCCTTTTTGTTGTGTGTTGTGTGTGATTTATGTTCATACCTTATTCACGAGTACTGCTTCTGATGATATTTTACTTTTGCTAAGACTCTATTTCTCTTTTAATCGATTGATGTTGTTACATGTGTGCCTCACCGGTGATTAGGATTTAGAGAGTGCATTGGTGAACTGGATAACAGAGGCAGGTGCTGAATGTTCCTACTCTGGGGATAGGGTCCTAATCCTTTGTTACAGGACAACCATCGTTTTCTTTTGCAGATTCACTCTCTTTAATTAACTATCTGTTCTTATTCAATTCCTGCAATAGAATATAATTGTTGTAACACAGAGTAGAGGTTTAATAGAGTGTGATTTTCTTATACTACAGCTTTTTAATGCTATTAAAATTAAGTGCATACAGTACGTAGTCACCTTTGAAATAATCAGACTTTCCTGGGTTAACAATTTATGTGGCACTTGACTGTTTAATTAATAAGCAATTAAAGTGACCAACATGTATGATTATGGAAATGCTTACCGTGATTAGTGACGATAGCCTGAGGGACTCCAAACCGTGAGATAACATGATTAAATAAAAATTGTGCCGCTGTGTGACCGTCTTCAGATAGTGTGGGCATCGACTCAGCCCATTTTGTGAAGTAATCAACGTCAACGATGATATACCCATGCCCCCCGACCAAGTGAGGGTTACAGGTCATATAATCAATGCCCCATTTTGCAAAAGGGCCGACATTGACAATAGGGTGCAATGGAGCGGGAGGCACACACATCTTCCGCTAGTAGATTTGGCACTCGTGATAGGAGCAGACGGCAAGAATGCAGTCCTTAAAGATGGAGGGCCAAAAGTAACCAGCACGGAGGATCTTTTAAGCAGTAGCATATCTAGACATGTGACCACCACAGGCGCCAAAATGGCAGTCATTTAAAACTCGCTCAGCTTCCTTGAATGTTAAACATTGGCGGAGAATGGAGTCGGCACTAAGACGGTACAGGGTGTCCCCAATAATATGATAGGGATGAGACTGATGGCGAATCCATTGCCGAGCATCCTTAGACACATCAGGACAAAAAGAGGACTTCGGCAAATAGACAATGATATCCCCGTACCAGGGATCAAGGGTGTTGATTAAGAACAGGGTTTCATCTTGAATATGGTCCTCTAACCGAGAGTGCACGGTAAGAGATGGCAAAGAGCAAAGCAACTCAGCAAAGACAAGGGATTTCTAGGACTTGGCAGTGGTGAAGTCCAAGTCGAACTCTTGGAGGATATTAATCCACTTTGAGTACTTGCCCCCCAGCAACTGACGTGACAGGATGTATGCCATTGGGTGGCAATCAAAAACCATCGTCATAGTGCACAATAAGATATAATGGCAGAAACGTTGGATGGCATAAACGGAGGCCAATGCCAACTTCTTGATGTAAGCGTATCGAGATTCCATATCTAATAGATTGCGGCTAAGATAATAAATGACATGCTTAGTGTCATCATCATCATCTTGAACGAGAACCATGCCAATAGTGGTATCAGCAACGGCCAGATATAGAGTGTAGTCACGATGATAATTAGGGGGACGCAACAATGGAGTAGAAACAAGGAGATCCTTGAGGTTCTCGAAGGACTCTTGAGCAACGACATCCCAAAGAAAAGGGGTGTCCCACTTTAATAACTGCGTGAAACCTTTGACCACTTCGGCATAGTTCGGAATGAAGCTTCGTAAAAAATTCGCTTTGCCCTGCAAACTCTGCAATTGCTGCAAAGAAGCAGGGGGAGGAAGATTCAGAATGGCCTCAACTTTAAGGGGATCCAGACAGATGCCCTCTCAGGAGACGATGAACCCGAGAAGTCTGTCGGACTCTACGCAGAAGACACACTTATGTGGATTGAGCCAGATGCGGTGGTGTCGACAGCGGAGAAAGATTTTGCGAAGGTGAGTGGGATGGTCCTGTCATTTAGCTGAATGAGCTGGTAGATCATCCAGGTAAGGTTGCACGATGTGTCGAATATCATGGAATGCATAAGACATCTCACGTTGGAAGGTAGCACCGGCATTCTTCAAACCGAAAGGGAGCTTTTTGTAAGAGAAAGTGCCCCATAGACAGATAAAGGCGGTCTTGTGCTAATCGGCGGGCACAATATTAATTTGGTTATAACCAGAAAAATCATCCATGAATGAATACATTTCACTTCCGACACACTGATCAATGAGCTGGTCAATGAAGGGTGTGGGGTAGTTATCTTTGGGACAGGCTCGATTAATATCACAGTAATCAACACAGACCCTGATGGTGCCCTATTTTTTAGTCACAGGGATGATATTGGAGACCCAATCTGTGAGTGGGATGGGATAGATGAAAGCAGCTTCAAGAAGCTTTTCAACTTCCGCTTTGATAGTTGCAGCCTTTCGGGGGTGCACGGGGCGTAAACACTGTCGAACAGGCTTAACACCTGGATACGTGGGTATCTCATGCACCACGATGCTAGGATCGATATCGGGAATTTCTTCATAAGACCAAGCAAACACATCATGGAATTCACGAAAAAGATAAGTATAGAGCTGAATCTCCTCAGGAGTACAAGTTACTCCAACATAGATGTGCTCGACAATCCCTGGTTTAACAAAGATGTCGATCGGTTGGGTTTGTGTGATGTTTCCCATGTTCCCTTTAGAGGACACTTGATAAAATTTAATGGGTGTCTGAAGGGGTTGCGCTGGGAAACGAGGAGAAAACTGCTCGAGACACGTAAGAATTTCCCGGTGGGCAGGGAGACACGAGGAACGATGGTGGTGATCGGACCAAGGGGGTTCCTCGAGAGACATGGTCTTGATAATGGCTTCATCAGAAGGAAATATTTCCTTTAAAGGGTCTGAAGAAGTGTGGTCTCCAAGCCAAGGGGAATGAGCGTACAAATCAAGAGCTTTGCTCGAAGGAGTAGTTTCAGGAGGGGGAACCAATGCAGAAACAATCTCGATGTAGTTGAGCTCGGCAGGACTCAATGGCATCTCATCGCCCCAATATTCTACCTGATTAGTGGGGGGAAGAACCCTCAGATCAGAGTGAATGGAAATCATATTAATAGGAGTGACGTTCAGAGGTGGGAGTGAAAAGACACCGGGGCAGGATCTTTAAAGAGTCTAGCTCCCACACTCTCCCATGGAATGGAGGTATGCTCCACAAAAGGCATGTTGCCTTCGGAAGAGGAGGCGAAGAAAGACAGCTGTCTACTGTGACGATATTCCCCTAATGAGGGAAATGAATGACACAAACACCTGGAGTAGGGTGGAGGCCCTGACTAGAGGGTTGCCTATTGATAGTTGGGCAAGTTTGGCAGATGTCATTATGGAGATGACGATGTCACTGGAACAAGTGCAGCAACCAGTTTTGTGCCATATAGCCATGGCAATGGTTATGGCTAGTTCGATTTTGGCTCCTAATGCGGATATTGGTCCACGGGAGCCTTAGATCGACTTGATAGTCTTGATTTTTTTATGATATTATGTATGTACCAGGGAAAGCACCCATTATGAGGATGAGTCCCTATATTTTTTTACTTATTTATCCTGGTCGTGGGCCAATGGACTATGTGTATATTTTTGTAATCATACATACTTTTTATGTATATATGAGATTATTTTCTGGTGACTCCCACGATATGTCACATGTATCTATACTTTTTGATATATTTCTACATTTTGTTTGAGTTGTACCTTATGTTCATGGTTTTATGTATCTTATGGTTATACATATGTGATGTGTGCCAGTCCAGGATTTGATTAGCGATGCAATCAGCAGTGTGAATTTTATCTCTTCGTATATGTGTAAGTGTGATATGATCAAAATGTCAATATAACCTTACTGCATGAAGATACTTCTGAAAAAGGCATGTTCTTTATCACGTACTTGAAAGGTCTTGTTTAACTGTGATACAACTAGCTGGGAATCAAGGAATACATGCATGTGATGGATACCTAGGTGGTGGGCATCGGCCAAGAGGCCTATGACGACATCATATTCTTCTTGATTGTTGGTGGCTGACCTGATACAAATTTTGTTAAAGAGAGTAGATCTATAGTCAAGAGAGTATATGGCCCAGGCTGCAGCAGCGAGGTTTTGCGACCATTGAGATGTGCCATCAAAAAACCCATTATGATAAGCTTGCAGAGGATCCATCTGCTAACACATGATGAGAAAATGATATTTAGAGTGAATCCATGATGGGGTGATCATCATAAAAAATAAGTCATGGTGCATACATGTCTACTCTAGCATTTTATGGGTGAGATTGTTTGAGGTAGAGACCATTGACGGGATTTTTCAAGCAAGTCTCATCAGGATCTGAGAAAATGTATGCCCCCTTGAGGAGGCAGTGTTTGATGATGTACGAGCCCTTCCACAGGGTTTCAAACTTTACAATTCCTATCATTTCCTAGGAAACATCGTAGCGAAGGACTAAATCCCCCTCGATGAATGTCTGAGGGGTGATGTTGCGATCGAATGAGGCTTTTTCCCTCTTCTTCTATGCTTCATTATTCTGCAGGGATTCCCATCTACACTCATTGACAAGCTCTAGTTGTACCAACCTTTGTTCAAAAGGTTTGTGTTGGCTTAGAGGGACCTGACCCAGGTTTAGAAGTGATTTAGCCAATCAAATCCCGGTACTACTAGCCCTTTCGGAAATAGTCCACGGAGCACGGACTAAGGTCTCACCCGAAGTAGTATGGGAGGGTGCTAGAACTAGGTTTCTGCACCCTAGGGATGTCTAATATGAGGTGATTGGTACGCGGTCCAACCTTCGCGTTTACTGCGCTACACGCACCTACGGGCACCCCACGCCCTATGATACTATCTTCATGTAGTTCTAGTTACAGCGCGACCCGTGTTATTTACCTAAGTCTTCCTTAGTTAGGCTCTGTTAACTTGTTTACTTAAATTATTTTCATATATAAGCATTCATCAAGTGCGCGCAGTAAATAAATAGAATAAAAGTAATAACACTAAAACACATATTCAAGAATAGATGCACAGAGTAAACTTCTCTTTATTAACTTTCAATCCCAAGTACAAACCTGACTCCGCCCTGCGCACTCAGCTACAGGGGTCTGCGCACTTAGCTGCGGACTCTACTAGGCCTCTGTGCACTCAACTATAGAGCCTATTCCTACCACTATGACCCAGTACACCTCAACTTTCACTCTATGCTCTTACCATTCCTTTGTTATTCTATCTATCATTCACTCAGCTTAGCTCTACACTTAGAGCCTTGCTCTATTTATACAATCCCATGGTTTGCGGACCATGGGTAGGCCAACACATCTTTACATTAAATTACAATTCTTAGGGCGGAAAACCCTATGACTCGATTATACAATTCGCACTCTGCACACGTACTTCACGGAGTTCTACACCATCTTTGACCAAAACTTGAGCTTTAAGGCCCAAAACCTACTGTGGAGGATCCCATGCCGAACAGGCCCCCAACAAAATCATTGTGACTCGTCTCAAGTCACTTTGATGGTGTGGCGATCTTTGCGTGGAGTCCATCCAACAGATCTCGTGTAGCTTGGATGTCCGCGGCACACTATTCCGCTGTCTGCTATACATACTGCACGCGTATCTCTGAACCTTCATGAGCTAGGTCACCTCCCTGTCTAACCACATGAATTCCCTGCATTTGTGCCATCTTTCCTTCAATGGTAGTTGTAATTTTGAAAGCTTCATCGATCCATGGTTGGATGTGCGCTTTAAGCAAGGCTTATTTTTGTTGCGCAGCATCTAACTGATCCTTCAATGCCCTTGCCTGTTGTAGTTTGGCGAGTCGTTGAGTAAGGGAAACCATCTATACACTCCTCCGGACACTGTCGTACTCCTATTGCAACTCGCGTGCCTCTGTCTCTAGGCGCTGTAGGTTTGGATCTTCCTACAAGTATGTAAGCATGGTTAGTGCTTGATCCAACATCCTGGTGTAGTCCTGTACCGCTTAGCCAATTTGCTCCAACCCTATTTGGATAGCGTGGGTGCAAACTACTCTCTAAACTCTGGGGGTGTGGAAGGTTGCACCTTCAACCGTAGCTTGGCAATCTGCAGGTTCAGCTCCAACTGAACCTTCGACATTTCCTCCCTGGCCTTGCGGACTCCGGCCGCCAATCGGTGGACCCACTCTGCTGCTGGTAGCTCTGTCGGCATAGCCAACTCTGGGATGCTCCTACATGCAACCTTTATCGCCTGCTCCAGTCTGTGAGCCTGCGCAACCAGCTCATCACACTAGAAGCTGAGCTGATCCATGTTGACTTTCTGCTCATTCAAGACCTAGATCGCGCAGCCTTCCCTAGCACAAAGCTTTGCGATGACCCCATCCTGCAACTAGTATAGGGTTTCACACAGGAGGGCTCCCAAGTTTAAGCCTACGCCTTTCATGTTGCTCATTGCAGCCTGGTCAACTTTGCTTGTTGTTTCTAGTGCACCTTCGAGCAACACGAAAGGGTTGTCCATATGAGCGCGCAGCGTCTATTTAGCCTCGGTGGTTCTTGTTGTGACATATGGAGCCATTGTACCTATTTGGGGGGGTTGTACCTGTAAGCCTTGTAACTGTGCTCTGAGCACCCCCAACACAGTGTTCTTCTCCATCATTACCTCTTGAAGCGTGTCCTTAGTGACATCACAAACTGTTTCACCAATATCAAAAAGATCACCTTCTGTAAGCGTGATTGGGTCAATGGACGTCTTGGATGCCTTAGTCTTCTTTCTAGGAACTTGTTTCTCAGGGAAGCGTGGTCGTTTCAACTACTGCAAGGTGGTTTCTAGATCCGTGTGCTCTTCGTCCAGGTTGATGTCCTTAGCCCCTACCCTGTGGACATTTCATGGCCCCCCTCGGCCTTTGCTATTGTTGTTTCTACCATCTACGTTGCTGCTACTGCATCGGTTGTCTTCTATTGTGCGGTTGTTTCTACTACCACTTGTTCCTGGCACCTCTTTTCGACCAGCTACACGATGCGCAGCTTGGCGTCCTTCTTCCTTTACTGGGTTGTGGCCTTCTCCATTCCTGCCAAGTCCAGGGCGCACCAATCTGGAGGCCATGTTTCCAAGGCTGTGAAGATGGTGTCATCAATAGCAATAAATAGAAGCTTTGTCCATCCCTTTGCTAGATCCTTCTGTGCCCAGACATGAATGTTGTGCATGTCCACTTTGAACTCTACGAAGCTCTACAGAGTGGCATACACTGTGGGAGACAACCATGGTCTTCTATTGATCCACATTTGGATGCTTGCCTCCATCAGCACTTAAAAAACCTTACTCACGTGAATGCGCTTTGCTTCCTTCATGGCTTAGAGAGAAGCGTACTTCGTGGCCTTAGTAAGGTCCTGGCCAATAGGCGGGAACTAGCTCTCTACGTGTAGTTCACCTACTACCAGCAAGATGGATAAGAGAAACCATGTGTAGTGGAAGGTCTTACCCTGCTCTTGGGCCTCCTTGCAGTTTATCAAAAATTCCTCACAGAGGAACTCAGCCCAGTTGAACTAGACGCCCTCCCTGCACTGTTCGACCAGCGCAACCACAAGCATTCGTACTTCATCTGCACAGCACTTCCACATTACTTTGCCAGCCAGGAGCTAGGTGGCGAAGTGCACGCCTTTGTCCTTGATGCTCGCAATTACATAGTCGCGCTTCTTCTTTTCCAGCTTATATTTGGTTTTCATGGCTTTCACGAGAGCCAAATCACTGCTTTTACTAGCTATTTCCCTGGGGTCCCTTCCCTTACAGGGAAGCTGAGAAATCCTGTGAATGAGTTCCGCTACGATGAGAAAAGGTTCCTCCAGCGATAGATACCCATCATGCACCAGGCACAACAACTGCCCGACGACAAAAATGGTGATGGGTGCATGGTGAAAGTGGGGTATCCATCATAGATGAAGTAACCCGACTTTCTCCACACTGCGTAGCCATTTTTGAGGCTCCAGCATGATCACTGGCCCCTCCACCTTATGTTTCATCAAGATTTCCATCGCCATGTGTGAGAACTTCTCAGTGTCTGCAAGGTTCCAATCTTCAGATTTCATGGTGGGCACCCATCCAGGGGGTGGACCTTCAAAAGTAATGCCTCAGGGAGGAGCAGGGTCTGGAGCGCACGCTTTGTGGCCTCTAGGTCTTTGGCTGCCTTAACTTTCCCCTTCCACGAAGGGATGTACGTGTGTAACTTTTTTGTAGAAGGCATTGGTGGGACATCCTCCTCCTCATCATCCTGTGCCTTTATTTTGTCAATTAGCGCCTGTAAGTCTTCCTCCTCTTCATCGGATTCGACGGTGATGGCTTTGCCTTTTCTTTCATTGACAATTTGCCGAACCGTGGGTTTCTTGGGGATATGCAGACTGGTCCCATCATATTCTTATCTTTCTTCAGTCACGGTGTCTGTGGTGATTTTGTAACTTCTGGCACAAGCATCGCATCTTCGGTCTCCTCATGGACCATATGGGGCTCCGCGGCCTCAGCAGTATCTTCGGCGAAGTGCACTCCTGGTCTGGTAGTAGTCATCATGTTTTCACGTGATTTGTTCGGTCGTGTACTCAAAGGTGATAAGAGTGTTCGGCGCTCAATGCTCTGTAACTGTTCAAATCTCAAACAAACAAGTGTTGTCTCGTGGCTAGCCCTGGGGTTTTTATAACATCTTTTGAATTTGAATTTGATCATTCCCCCCACTTCTGAGTCATTAATGCCTTCTTGGCAGCAGATCATCCCAAATCTAGCTCTTAATTCATGTCTTAATTGCTTGCCACCTGCTCCTCTTTGTCTTAAATTCGATATCTTGTCATGAACAGTGACACCAACGGTCACTTCCCAGCCAAACCATGCGGCAGCGTAGCCCCCTCTACATTGGCACGACCCTGGTGACATGTCGATCCTGCGCGCAACCTCCTTATCACATAGCTCCCTCACAGACTCTTTTATAGTCCCACGCTCTCTTTCAACTGCTTGGAGTGCTGAGACTATGCTCCCTACGGATAGTCAGGTGGTCACACCACCTGTGCAAGGCTTCAATTA
This sequence comes from Pinus taeda, assembly GCA_000404065.3. Classification (NCBI taxonomy): domain Eukaryota; kingdom Viridiplantae; phylum Streptophyta; class Pinopsida; order Pinales; family Pinaceae; genus Pinus; species Pinus taeda. The sequence continues at coordinate 37,010 of APFE030222427.1, forward strand.
GCCTTCCAGCCTAGTCCGCAGGCACTCCTCAATCACCCTTATGACAGTCAATGCTGCACATTCTTCCTTATGCAGTCGTAGCCATGGTAGCAGAGTCACAAATACTTGGTGACAATCTTCTAATGTAGTAGTATGGTTGTCCATATCTGGTCTTGTCATTCTTAGTTTATCGACGAGACATTCTTGTGTGATTTCGTGTTGTAGTTTTTTGATCTCCACATCCATTAACATGATTTTCTTCCTTAGTCGTACCTGATCCTCTTCGAGTTCACGAAGCTTAAGGTTCCCTTGCCGAATGGCTTCCTAAATCCACATATGTTCACCCTCGCGGAGCTGCATAATTCCTTTGTCTTGGTTCTCGTGTACTATCCCAACAATGGGAGCTATTGCGTGAGGATTCCTTTCCTCCAAAAATATGGTCTCAACTCTGCTCCTCAGCTTCAGAATCATCTTTGTGCTCAGGTTTTTACACATGGCCCTATAGGCCCATCAAATCGCTGGCACGTGTAGGTCCCAGGTAGTTCTTTTTGCCTAGTGAACCCTGTTCAAGACTCCTCATACCTTATTGAATGCTTCCAGCTAGAAGTTTGTGGTGCGCATCGCCTATCCTGCTGCTGTGTCGTGTTCCGATTTTCAATCCTTAGTTTGGGGTGTGCTTGAGTGGGCTGCACAGCACACGTTTGTACCCATTGACACAGGTGGGCATGTAAGTTACTTTGTCCTTGATGACCGACTCTTGTTCAAAGCTGGGGGCTTCCAAACCATAGGCGCATCATCCTTCTACATCTTCGCTAGTCCTACAAATTTCCTTGATGTGTACCCCACCATCGGGTAGGTGTTGCGCGTAGTGCCCACTTCAACGCATCAAACTACTGTTGTTCTGGTATTGTGCTTTAAAATTTGTTCAAGAATTCATCCATCGTTGTCAATCCATCATATGTTGACAACTCTCTTGCTTCTGTTGTCACACAGCGTAGTGATCTAACCATCATGTTGCAATTCAGCATTGTCACTTCGTGCAATCGATTCTGCCATCACTCTACTTCTTCGTCTGAATCCGAAGTGCAGGAGCTTTCACACTCCCATGAGATCCTCCCATCTGTAGTCAGATTCACGCAATCCTGATCTCGCACAATTATCTTGTAAATACAATCGAGATCATCGTCGCACACTGGTTCAATGTAGCACACTCCTTCAGCTAGGTCCAGTGGGACCACTACGGGTAGTGACTTTTTCTCGAAGATCATTTTGCACTTCTTTAGGTTGATGACTTTGTTCATATCGGTGGCCCAGTCTATTCCTAACAACGTAGGATAGGGATTTCTGTCATTGACAATCTCTATTACTTCAAAATCCACCTGTGCGCTTGCACCTTCAATATCAACTGTTACCCCTTACAACCTCCCATGGACAAAATCTTCTGTTGGTTCGCCATCCATAATTAAATAGGGGACCATTGTAACATGTGCCTACCCATGCATTCCCATGTTTTCTTCGATAATACATTCGCATCTGAACCTAGATCTAGGATTACCTTATCAATTTCATACTCACCAATCTGTGCAGTCAACCTCATTTCCCCTCCAGTGTGCAATGCATGTGTTCCCAATTTCCTAACTACGCACGGTTCTCCTGACCCCACGCACCTGGTGATCAACTCTTGTAGTCCTTTAACTGCCTTGTTGTCGCACATCAATTTCATGCATGTCTCCAGAAAGGTAGTGAGCATTGAAGGATCCATTCTTGGCTCTGGTTGATCCTTACTACTTGAAGTGGAGGCCTCCGCGAAGCTCTTCTTAGCTTCCATGAATGTCTACTTTACGCGTTCTAAGTCAAACTCGAGTTCCTTTGCAGGAGCCTTGCAAACCCATATATTTTCATCTGGCTGCTTCCCCATATCTTCTCTCATGGCCGTACCACTTCTGAGCATCATGTTTACATTCGGGTCCTCTTCACGTGGCTCAAACCTCATCATTTGTATATTCTGAGTCGGGGGAGGCTGGAATACCCATTTTTCACACATCTTTGTGATCAACGTAGGATAGTCTATTGTTTCATGATCAAACTGAGCACAATACGAATAGGATATCCTCGTCGGGTTGGTACAATTGTGGGCATAGTGCCCTGGTCCTCCACAGTTGTAAAAAATTAACTGTCTGCGGCCCCTCCCTGGTCCCATTCCACCTCGTCCTCGTCCTTGCCCTTGAAATCCAGTGCCCACCATCCCCACATTTGGGTCGAGGGCTCACATTTCGGTCTGCATCCTATAGGCTAGGATTTGATCCATCATTATCTCGTAACTGCGGCAAGTGCACTCATCGTGGCCTACCGACCTGCAGAAATTACAAAACATTGCCAGGGTGTCTATGTATATTTCTGCAGCAAATGAAAATTGTCCATCGTGTGTTTCCCTACTATATGACAGATCATGCACCATAAAGTGGGTGCCACACTTGGCCCTGCCTGCTCTCCGATCTCAACGGTATTGGCCCTCCTCCTGCCAAGTAGTTCGCAAACACTAGACAGTGATCCTTGTCATGGCCCTCGCCTTTGCATTTTATGTACCATACCTCCTCGCGCACCTCTAGCCGTGGTGCCCTATCCTATTTCAAGCTTTTCACTTCCAAACACAAATTATGTAGTTGCGTGTGGATTTGTTGAACTCCCAACCCAAGGTCTTGTATTGGGGTCTCATGTAATCTCATTGCCATTTCCAATGCTTCGGCCTGGGTGGAAAGTCTTTTTTATGATAGCGCCATCCTCAAGTGCAGTGCCAGAGATGCCACAAACCATACGCGATGTTGTCCATCTGTCAACGTCATATTGGCTTCACGGATCGTACTCTTTAGCCATTGATCTAGATCCCAGGGAGTCTCGCTCGGGAGCATCGCGATCTCTTTAAACCTGATGATTGATTATGTTTCTGACTTTGGTCTGCTAAATTCCTTGTTCAGTGCATTTTGGATCTCTACTATCCTTGCGTTTGGGTGTTCGTTAGAATGCTTGATATACCATGTTAATGCGCGATCCTACAGCGCGCTCACCAATGTAGCCTTCTTAATATTGTCATCTGTGACACCTTGTGCTTCCCATACTGCTCTTACCATGAACCAGAATTGGTCCAAATCCTCATTCCCTACTCCTCTGAATACTGGTGGTTTGATCGCGCTCGCCATACTGAACCGTGGAGGTGGTGGAGATGGAGGTGAGGGAGGTGAAGGGGGTGGCAATGTGGGTGGAGGTTGTAACCGCAGAATCTGTTGCCTTATCAAACTGACCGTGCTTCTCGGAGAAACCTTCACGAGCTCGTCCTCGCTCTCCAACGAGGGTGAAATTAAGGGACTGTTTTCTAATTCTTCATTACTTCCGCTTCTGTAGCTCCTTCCGCTCCGCGTAGTTCCAAACATTAATTTATTCACATAACCCACTTTTCACATAACAACATCTTATTTTAGGTATTCAAAGATTTAATATACTTACCTTGCGGCCCCTTGAGAAAACGTCGCTCTACCTTGCTGTAACTGACAGTCGTGTCCACCGCAAACTCAATGATAAATCCTCCTATTATTCAGTCGAGCCAGTGGTCCATAGATCGCGCTATATTATCCTCAAAGGCTTTTAGTCTACGCACTAGTTCTGGAGTCCATACTAGTGGTTTGTCGAGCCTACACCTTCCTTGGTTGTCTGCTAACTTCGCAATCCACTCATATAGCTCCAACAGAAAATACTTAAAGAAAATCTCGTGGATTTCAGTGTACAAGTAGTGATCCAACCACTATTCCTTAGATACTCATGGAATTTTGTTTTCCTGCGCCACGAACTCATGAACCTTTTTATCCAACCACTCTTCAATTTCTTTCTTTGTAGTGTTCCAGTGGCACGACATCAGACATCCCTTATGTAGATCCTAGTCTTAGCAATGGAACCATTTGTTGGCTTAGGGGGGCCTGACCCAGGTTCGGAAGTGATTTAGCCAAGAAAATCCCAGTATTACTGGCCCTTTTAGAAACAGTCCACAGAGCGCAGACTGAGGTCTCACCCAAAGTAGTATGGGAGGGTGCTAGAACTAGGTTTCCACACCCTGGGGATGTCTGATATGAGGTGATTGGTACGTAGTCCAACCTTCGCACTTACTGTGCTACGTGCACCTGCAAGCACCCCGTGCCCTATGATACTATCTTCACATAGTTCTAGCCACAGCGTAACCCGTGTTATTTACCCAAGTCTTCCTTAGTTAGGCTCTGTTAACTTGTTTACTTAGATTATTTTCATATATAAGCATTCATACGAGTATTCATCAAGTGCGTGCAGTAAATAAACAGAATAAAAGTAATAACACTAAAACACAGATTCAAGAACAAATTCACAGAGTAAACTTCTCTTTATTAACTTTCAATCCCAAGTACAGACCCGACTCTGCCCTACGCACTCAGCTACAGGGGTCCATGCACTCAGCTACTGACTCTACTAGGCCTTTTGCGCACTCAACTGCAGAGCGTCTTCCTAACACTACGACCCAATACACCTCAACTTTCACTCTATGCTCTTACCATGCCTTTGATATTCTATCTATCATCCGCTCAACTTAGCTCTACACTTAGAGCCTTTCTCTATTTATACAATCCCATGGTCCGTGAACCATGGGCAGGCCGAAACCTATTTACATTAAATTACTATTCTTAGGGCGAACAACCCTATGACTCGATTATACAATTCGTGCTCCGTGCTCGTACTTCATGGAGTTCTACACCATCTTTGACCAAAACTTGGGCTTTAAACCCCAAAACTTATTGCGGGGAATCCCATGCCCAAAAGTTTGGTGTCTGCTAAAATCTTGATGGTTGAGTGTAAGGTGGGGATCTCACACTTAATGGGAAGTGCTACTTCTATGCCATATACTAGTTGAAAGGATGTAAACCTTGTGGATGCATTAACTATTGTGTAGTATGCCCATAGGGCAGAGAACACCATATGGTGCTAGTTGGTTTTATGAGTGTCCACCATGTTCTGTAACATGTTTTGAGGACCTTGTTAATGGCTTCTACTTATCTGTTAGACTGTGTGTAGTATGGTGATGCAAACTCATGAGATAAATCAAGGTGTTGGAATAACTCTTGAAAGATATAATTTTTAAAATGTTTACCATGGTCTAAAACCAACTCCTTGGGAACACCAAACCATGTTATGACTTGGTTAAAGAAAAATTGTGCCGCTGAACCGGATTTAAATAGGAACGCAACAAATTACAAAGATAACCATAAATACAGAGATGCAATGGAAATAATACTTCATTTCTTTAATGTAAAATACTGAAATATGCCTACAAACAAAAATGGAAATAAACCAGCTAGGGCAATGGTAGCTTATCTCTGAGAAGAGATGTGGCAGCTACATGCCTCTG
>APFE030222431.1:0-17764 GCA_000404065.3 Pinus taeda
AATCAAGTATTGGTATCTCATGGGGATCAACTTAAGAAAACCTTCAACACTGGTATTCAAACTTAGAAGAATGCCTTAATTCATTGGTATTCAGACTTAGAAGAATGCCTTAAAATTGATACACACATCCAATTACCATTCAATAGAGAACCATAAAATCAGATGCACAGGGAGAGGTCTTTCTCCAGATGATAATGCTTCCGGGCTCTCTAACTTAGAGTGTCTTGTTATTTCATTTTATAGATAATATATAAGACCTCTAGGTCCTTATCCCATACAAAAGCATGCCTTTTACATAGAGTGATTTAAAGCAATTATGAATAAAGCTTTTTACAGCTTATCCATAAACAATTATTACACCATGATTTTATTCTTAATTCTAATCTTATCTTAAACTAGAAAAGCATGGAAATTGGCAGCTAAAGGAACCCACTCCTTCGCCTGTAGAATTTTTTGGATTTTTGGAATAAGTTTGAAGGTTTTCCCTCCAAGTCTCATGCTCCCGCACCAACTTTTTATGCATTTATCTTTCTTCTATCAAACCACATTACTACATGAAGGACACTTTTAAGACATTTTTTAAGACAAGAAATCTTGTCTTAAAAACCCACTTTTTAGTTTAGTTATTTTACTTTAAAATTTAATATCAATAGAATTTCCTTAACTAAAAAATTTAAGACAAAAAGAATTTGAGACAAAAATAATTGTACACAGGAATTATATTTAAGAAAAAAATAGTTTAAGACAAAACTATTTTAAGACAAAACTTTATATTTAAGACAAAAACAATTTGAGACAAAAATATTTTAGGTCAAAACATTATATTGAAGAAAAAAATTATATCTAGGATAAACAACTAGTATCTAACTGGTATCTCAACTCTAACTGGTATCTCGAAAGTGACCACTGAAGGTGATGGGGGATACGTTGATGTATCTAATAGGAAGACAATCAAACAATCATCATAAGGATCCATACAGCCAAGGGAGTTAGTAGATATTTCATTCGGTATGGCCATGACTAGAGGACTTCTAGCGTCAACATAGCTATAGATGATTGCACCAACTCGTCTATTATACTCCATGTATTGGTAGCTCTATTAGAAGTCGCATTACAGTGTAATGGTCATTTTGGGATCTTGGGAATTACCTCAAATTTAGGTTGAGAGATTTGTAAGGGACCATTCGGTGTCGTAAGAGGCTCAAAAGATACTTTGGTTTTGGACGCGGTATCTGACGAAAGGTTCTGAGGTGATTGTTGACATCAACAAGCTGCTTGATCTTGCCACATTTGTTGCATTTGGGGTAAAAGAGGAAACTCATATGTATAATGGCCATTTACACCACAACATGCACAAGGCTTTTTCGTAAGAATAGCCTTGTTTTTCTTGGGTTGGCCACCTTGTTGCTAGTTGTTGGTGTTAGGCTCGCTCTCTTAGGGTTTACTAGGTTAGTTCCGTTTGTTACCCTTTTTAACCTTTCCCTTATACCTTTTATTTGAATTATGGAGATTGGTATAACTTAGTTGTGCAAACACCTAGCCCTAAGTTGGCAGTGGTTGTTGGGGCTGAGGATTCATGGGATGTTGCACTGCTAATGCTTGAGGGGTTGGAGCACTAGGTTGTCCATAAGAAGCAGCAACCATTGGTAAATGGGATGGGGCCCTAGAAACATGTTAATAGTAGGATAAGCATAATTGTTGGAGGAACTAGTGCCCCCATGTGGATAGCCATAACTCTGCTGAGGATATGGCGAAGTGTGTGAAGGGATCCAACAATACTTTCGGCGGCCTGAGATGCCCCTAGTCAATTGGCACCTCCAAGACAAGGGAGGTCTCCAATCACGGTATAGACATAACCCGATTGTGCATAAATTAGATAATATCTCAAAGGAGTCTCAAGAGCTTCTTCCTAGGTCTGAGGAAAATGGGACGTGACACCTTTCCTAATGGGGGATGAAAGGTTCTTAAGAAACCAATAGATAGACACGATACTCAAAAGGAAAGGAATGACATGTGCTCCTCCTTCAATACCACGCTTGAGCATGGTGAGAAAGGTGTGTGGTGGAGGAATGATGGAATGTGGTCAATAGCTCAGTACTAGTATCGTACCAAAGAGGTAACTGGAAATATGACAGGAATGATTTAGCATGCATCACGAAAATGGAATGAGAGGTCAAGGGCTGGTCTATATATTATTTTTTGGTGTCTCTAGTAAGCATGCATTAGAAGAGCCAAAGATGAATGGATTCATCAGTTATGCAGTTGGAAAAACACCACATGTGGAAGGATCAAACATGGTTGGTAGGATCCTCTCCATCAATACCATCAAACTTTGGGATTTGTGAGGGAAGCTAAGTTAGCATAGAGGGGCAACAAACATCATGGTGTATGGGGTCGTTTATCAACTCATAAAGATCTAGTAGACTTAACCCAGCCATAAAGGGGAGAATGGGGGCTATTAGAATGGTTCTTGACATTGTTCCGCCTCATGTGACCATCAGTATAGAACGAGAGCCAACATGAGTTTAGGTTCATGCACCAGCTCTGGGTCGAGACATCATGATGATATGTAGTGAAGGAGGTTCAGAATTAGATGAGGAATCAAAATGACTAGGAGAAGAGTCAGTATGGGGAGTTTGAGGGCTATGAACTTAAACTCGATGGGGACGGGTAATAGGCCTAAGTAGAAACTGGTGGTGAATGCCTAATAGTCTCCACAACACATGCCTTGATGGTGCAATGATGGAAGGACACACGGAACACAGAAATGGTGAAGGGAGATCAATAATATATTGTTTGTCTCTAATGCGGTGAGGTAAATTTACTATCTTAAGTCTTCACTTGGTGGTGTAAACCAAGTGTCCTTCACTTGAGGTGTGCTTGTGTGTGCAAGTGTATTAAATGATGAACCGTAGATTGTGTTTAAAAAAAAAAAAACTTGTTGTAGCTAAATTGAAATGAATAACAGAAAATGAACAACAAAACAAGTAACTAAACCCCACCAAAACTCAGGAGGCAAACACTATATTTCTTGGTGGCTAAACTAATGGGAAATAGACTGAAACAATCAAGAGATCTGAATGTTTGTGTGAATGGGATCAAGTGATACTAAGCTTCTCGAAAGCGGTGTAGCAACAACAAAAACCAGAGAGGAAGATCATCGGAAAAAGAGAGGGAGATGGGTGGAACACCTAGGGCAATCGATGGGACCCTAAGGGAATGACCAAAAAAGTTTAAATGTGAAACTATATATGGCAGCAACCTATCTTAATAGATCTGACACAAAATATTATAGATCTAGGAAATGTGGCTGAAAGCGCTGCAAAAACGCAAACTTCTCACTCACCTAAACTCCTCCTAGAAAGGTGGAAGTGTACTAGAAGCCCTAAGGGAGGCTAAATTTGACATCGATGAGTAAATGAGAGTGAATCAAGGCCTAAGTGGGATAATAAAAGGGTTAGACACCCAAAATGAAGCTCTGTACAAAACCCAGAAATATATCTCAGAGAAGCCCTAAAGCCCAGAAATCCGAGATACTAACCTATTTTTGTATGGATCACACTTTTTCGACTCAAAGGTGAGTTTTGAATGCGAGATCACACTTTTTTTGTTGAAACTTTGATTTATGTTTCGAGGATCCCAGTCGGAAAATTTCGTAAAAAGGTGTCACCTTTGTCACCACTGGTTCGTGTGACATGCAAAAACGACTAGAAAGCTTGCAGAAGTGAGAAATTGATGAGATCGAGGGTTAAAAAACCATGAAACATTAAGAGGTTTGCAAAAATAAGAAACACTAATGTGAAAACCAAAGATCACCTAGGTTTCTATATCTGAAGTATTAAACCTAGTGGAGTCATCAATTTTTTGTAGTGTTTTCTTCTCAATGATGTACAAAAAGAATCCACTTAATATTGTGGATGACAAATAATCTCAATTATAGAAATGACTCCTACACATTTTAAATCTAGAGCTACTGATAGAAGGAAAACCTACAGAAATTCTGATCTATGCTACGATCATAGTTAAATAGTGAAAGAACGAGTAATGACCCCAGTCATCAAATGGAAATGAGATATGTAAAGAATAATTTTATAATAAAACCTATGAAGAGAACAGATAAATGTTATCAATCTCCCTCTATGGGATGGGTCCTTGGCTATCCTCAAACGTCATCGGCTTCTGTAGAGTCTCTCCTCTCTACAATGCATAAACCCAACAAAAATATCATGTGTGGCAATGAAAATGATGAGAGTTACAATAGTGAGTGCAACAATGAAAATAATTAAAAGTGAATAATGGATGGACAACCCTCCAATTTATAACAAAATATTGAGTTATCCTCGAATAATGAGAAATAACAAACTATTATTGATCCCATTCTTGGAATACCACTTGGAATATTTTATTATATTTATTTAGGACAGAAAAAGAATTTAAACTTTTATTTAGGAATAATAAATAAATAAATGATTTATTTATTATCTCAAGCATTAGTTAAGGAATAATAAACAAATAAAGATTTATTTAATTATTCCTAAGGGATTTATTCAAATTTAACAAAGAATAATAATTAATTAGTGATTAATTAATTATTCTTCTAGAAAATATCATAATTAGTGATTTATTTGTTTATTTTTCATGATTGGGACAAATATGACAAGGAATAATAATAAAACAATGGTTAAATTAATTATTCTTAGAAGAGAATAAAATAAATAATGATTTATTTAATTATTCTTCATGTGTTTCACTATAAATTACTTGAAAAATGTGGTTTATTAAGTAATTTCTCATAGGAAAGCAATTTTACTATGGTAAAATTGGCTTTACATGGTGTACCTTGATCCATCTAGTAAATTAGGCTAGATGATCATTTTTTTGGTGATAATAGGGGTAGGGGCACTAGTTTTTGAGACAGCTAGGGTGCACTCCAAATTTTCACGAGGCAACAATCTAGGACAACAAGCGTTGCAACTAATTTTTATATTCATTAAAAATTATAATATATAATATATATATATATATAATATATATATATATATATATATATATATATAATATATTGCGTTGTGTGTATAGTAAATTCACAAATTAAAATATAAAAAATAAATATTAGTTAATTTTGAAATTCAATATTACAAAATAAATACTAAAGCCTAACACAAATTCCTCCTAATTAGTTCGACTAATAGAAATATGTTCTTATTAATCTATTATAAGACTATCATTATTAATTATGTGATAGCTATTATATTATCTATAGAGAGAATAATATTAGATGAGGAATACATTAGACACTATAATTGTGATATATAATATATATTATATATATATATAATATATATATATATATATTATGGGTATATTATAATGTATACCTTAGTACTTATTAGTTAATATTAAAACTTGAAATATATTAATATATATGATATATATGTAGCACTAATAATGTAATGAGTGTACATGATTTTACACTACTTCATATCCAACTACTTCTTCTTCTTATATATGGTCAAACCCCTAAATCTATACAATCTAACATATGTGAGACATTTTGATTCTTATCATGTACTCATGAATGATGATCAACAAAATGAGGTTAACTTCCTACTTTGATTTTATGTTCCTTTGCTTCCTTCTTTCACTTCATATCATATATAGAGTTTTGAATTTTACATAATGTCCTCAAGGGAGATTGACCTAAATAGCTATTCACATTTTGAATAATCACCATTAATTCATCTTATATAAATACATTTTTAACTATTCACATCAATATGCTACCAACCTAACCATACCTTCTTACCATACCACATATGTATTTCCATAAAGTTTTGATTATCAAGGAAAATATAAATTTGAGTCTCTTAATCTATCTTAAAGTAACCTAATCTACATATATTAGTAATAATATAATAATGTGATAACCACTTGTCTTAATATAATAACCACTTCTGTTACAATCAAATGACAAATACCATTTAATTTCAAATTATATAAAATTATATCCATTTTTTTTCGTTTATTATACCATCTAAGTACTATGCTTAATAATGTTTTATTTCAACATTTTAAAAAATCATCTTTATTTAATCAACCTTGAGGATATTTAATTAAATATAATATTAGTTAAAGAAATATATTACTAAATCAACACTACAGATAATTTAAATTTGTCAACTAAAATATAGATTATTTACATGTAACTTCAACTATCATACAATTATGTGACTATAATTTAATTTTATATTATTGAAAAATTACTTTATAACTCTAAGTTCTATTATTAACAGCAAGCCAACATGATTGACATACAAGTCAAAAGTACCTTTTATTTTTAAAACAAGTTTTCAAAACAATTGTAATGCCATGCTTAAAACAAGGTGGCATTGTTCTTATGATACCATATATGCATATATCCAAGATATGGTATAATCAAGATATATATATATATATATATATATATATAATATATATATATATATATAGTAAACTATAATCTACCTATACTATACTAACTTTATACTTAGAGGATTACTATATACTATTATATATATATTTGGCATGCATGGCACATGCATGTGGTTTCTTGGTCATGATATCTCATTGGCATGGAGAATTCCCTGCATTGACAATGGATTTGCCTAGCCTTTCCATTTTCTCCATAGCCATCACGTTGTAGGTTTATTATTCAGCAAGTTGTGAGGAAAATGTTAAATGAGCCCATAAGGGTTGTGGATCCCAAGACAAAAAGGCTTAGTTATAAAACTCGAGTCGAGAGATCGTGATTTCGAAAGTTCGGATCAAGGGAAGGCTAGGGCGGGGGTGCTATTAAATTTGATGAAGCAGTATGTAAAAAATGATGTTGTGAGCATTTGAAAGGATGTCCTAGATTACATCGAGTATATGGTTGTTTCTTATATATTATGCACTTACTCTACCCTTTCTTCATGTGTCTTGGTGCTTGTTGTGTCGGATTGATTTGCATGAATTGCTTGAGTGATTGGTGGTTGCTTGGACTTTCAGCAAGGTAATAAATCAGATAATAAATGGCCGACCTTTTTTTTGTTGTTTAGAGTATATGAGTATATTTTTTTTATTTTATGAGGATTTAATCATTCATATATATATATATATATATTACAAATGTGGGCTTTACAAGAAAAGGATCATAGTTGCATACACATCGGCCCACGAAAATAGGATTGACTGATATAGATATGCTAAATATACATATGAGTGGGCTCTTGAGGAGGACACACACTTTCGATTGGAGCCTCACCATGAGTATGAACCCCAAGTCATCTAAGGTGGAGTGCATGCAGCTCCTTTCGTGGGTTGTACATGACCTTGTATCTAGAATCATTGTGAATTGTGAATTGATTTGTGATTTTTAAATATTGGTTCTCATTTAGGCCACATATAGTGCACCAACCGCTTTGGCATTATGTGATGCTATAAAGTGTTTAATTATATTCTACAATTTATCTCAAAGATTTAGGACATAGTCATTCAAAATTACTTTTGCAGACTTCTCACATGCTTTATTCTTATTCTGTTCTTACTGGAAATACATGTGGACAGTTTTATAAGGCAGAGAAGGTTGAGAAGCTCTCGAGTTTTGAATAGGTTTTTTTGTATTGCCCAAGAAGGGTCTTTAAATATTTTTTTTTCCATGTTTAGTATGATGGAAATTAAATGTTCCAAGGAGTGAAATCGAACCTAGGAAAAATGAACCATTATGCCAACCACTAGCTCCATGAGGATGCACACATATACCTCAGAATAGTTATGATATTATGGTAGGAGAAACTTTGAAAGATGATTTTCAACTAAATTTTTTGGGGAAATAGGATTTATGTTATCATAACTCATGAAATAATATTGATTATAGATTAAGTAACTAAAGAAAAGTACTTGTTGAATGCAATATTCAGAAATATGAAAATCTTGAGAAATAAAAAAAACTCACTATCATATATAGTTTAATGGTAACGCAAAATGTTGTTACTTGTGGTTTATAATCTATAAAATCAGATTTCCTGTTTGACCTCTTAGTCACCCGGGTTGTTTCATAGTGTCTAATGTCGGTGATAATGAAGTCATATGTCGATTACAATTCACTTGTAGAGAATATTGCCTCTTCAATATTCTAGTGAGTCGTGTCGATCTCTTACATGAAGAGTAAATTGGCCTCAACAAATGGCATGGATTGGATTGATTTTCTACAAGGATAATAATTTGGCTTAAGTGTTGTGTGCGTTGACAACTTAATATCTTTTGTTATTGTTGAACATGAGCTCCTTAAATGAATCATTACACATTGGCCTCCACACATGGAATATTATGACACACACATCATCAAATTTTGCTTATGCTAATACTCTCGTGTTTAGTGATTGGTGAGTGCATTCAAGTGTTTCAATAGTTATAAATTGACCCTCAATTTGTGTTTTAGGGTGTGGGCATCCTCCAAGCATGAGAACATGACCACTTCCTCTAGTCAAAACAACTTGCCAAGGATTTTGAAACTTACAAAATATGTGGCTTCTCAATTCCTCTTCATGAGATTGAGTCACCTGTTCCATAACGGAATTCATTGTTAGAAGTTGGATGGATTTGGCCCTAGCACAATCACTAGTTTTGCGATAAAACCAATCTGGTGAGAGGATATTCACAAACTTTCCATTATCATTTTAAACTTTAATCAACCCTTAGAAATGTGGTGAAGTTAAACCCCTTCCTTTATTTCATTGGTTAAGTACAATAGACTTTATGAGTCTAAACTTTAATCAACCCCTAGTAATGTCGTGAAGTTCAACCCCTTCCTTTATTTCATTGGTTAAGTACAATAGACTGAGAAACCTTGGCCTAGCAAGACAACTAGCTCAACCCTCTATGTCAGCAACAAATGATCTCAACCTTGTAGATCTACAATGTGACCTTAAAATTAATGAGCATGTCCTTGTAAATTAATAATCTCACCCACCGAATAAGCACAATAGAATGAAGCAATTTGGCCTCTTGAATAGATCTTCAACCTCCAAATTAAAGATTTGGGCTTGGCAAATGTTAGGTTGGCTACGGTGCATCTTTCAACATCAAAACCAATGATATTCAGTTAGGTTGTCTTTCAACATTGAAACAAATGATCTTCAATTAGGGTAATACATTAGCTAATTTAGGGACACTTATATGCTAATTATACAATAATAATAATATATATATGTTACAATATACATACATATATATTAATACTAATATATATAATTAATATATATTACTTAGTATAACGATATATATATTACTATATTACTATATATACTTTACTATATATAGATTAGGTAAACTATAATATACTATAAATATATAATATATTTTCTATACTATTATATACATCTAATATAAATAATAATATATTATATATATATAATAATATAGTAATATATACTCATGAAATATTAAATTAATGTCATTGTGGAATGATTTTGAGGGTCAATGATATTTTTAGGAAAATATTCTCCAATCATTTTTTTTCAAAAGTTGTTAAAATATTTCCTCGGATTCATGGAAGTGGAGATTCATGCATGTGAGTATACCTCGAAGAGTCACAACGTAACTTAGAATCTATCAATGGATTACTTGATTCATAGGCCATTGAAAGTCACCATGTCATCTCTTTATCATATTAGTTAAGTGATCAACCCTCCTACTAAGAAGCTTTTTGATCACCAAAAGTATGGTTTCATTTAAAAAGAAATAAGCCTACAAATCCCTCACCTTTTTAGTTTTCCTTTTTCATGCCTTAATTGGATGCATTTCTTTAGACCCACAAAAGAATACTCCACATCACCTCATCACAAATTCCTTACTTTGTAAGTACAACATCTTTTGACAATTAATTGAGATATCACTCATCCCCAAAAGAAATCTTTTGGACCACATTTATATATATGACAGACTTATTATAGAAATATATACTTAAGTGTTATAAGATACTTTTATATAATATATATATATACAAGTATAAATATGTATTAGGAGTATACAATTTATATATATAGATATATAAAAAGGTTATTAATATATAACAATACTACATATAATAAATATTATATCTTATAATACTATAAATAGGATATTTAAATACATGATTATATTACCTTATATTTTTAATTTATATATATATAAGGATGAATTGTGATAGATGATTATAGAAATAATTAAGATTTACTATAGATTACAGATTAATTTTATGGGTAGCTTTAGAACACTATGGAAAGATCTATGTCATTTGCAAAGAATATTTTGGAAGGTTAGGCAACATTTTAGAAGGAATTATGAAGCTTCTACAAAAGAAGGAAGTGGGTAGGAATTTTGAGGTCTAGTTTTGAAAAAGGCTGTAGTGACTTGGGAGAGTTGCTGGAATATTAATCGATTAGTTAACTTGGGATTGTCTATCATCGTGAGATTTTCTATCATCAAAAGGGTATGTAGGTTAGTTGGTAGAGTAACCATTGAACCGCAGGGAGGTTATGAGTTTAACTCTTAGTGATTGTAATGTTTTCGCGTTAGTAAAATCATATACTTATCCACTGTGAGCCAATAAAATTAGTAAGCATGAGGCAAGAACATGCTAAACCATGGTGAAAATTTGGGTCCCTTGCCCAGCGCAAACTCAAAATTGAGGGTTGTTTTAAGTGAGAAACTCCAAAATGAAACACTAGCAATTAGTTTCAAGGAATGTCATACCAAGTCTAGTTTAGATAATAAATTTTAGAAAAGTTAGAGGGGCAGTATGCAAATTGGACACTCCAAGGGAATCCATGGATTGAGCTCTTTGATCCCAATTTGGCTAAATGGGATCTAGCATGAGCTAGATAAATAATTATTTCCAGAAAACCTCAAAGGCAAACCATAATCTGCAAGCCAAACCATAATCACACAAGAGGATATAACAACAAATCTAGAGATCAGTGAATAAATTGCTTGCCTAAAATCCCTATTGCCATTAAGTTATTCCTTCTCCTATCCTTCTTAAGTGGGATGAATGATTCCACACTTTGCATTCTTCAAGGGGGTTAATTTGTGATGCAAGGAGAAACCAACACCAAAGCAAGAGAATGCAAGCCATGGAAGAAAAATAGAATTAAAGCCGGTTTAAAGCAGAAAAATAGATTTAAAGAGGATAAAGGAGATTTAAAGCAGATTTAAAGCATGCATGCATGAAGCTTTTGTGGAGAAAAGGAGGAGAGGATAGGATTGATCCTTCCCAAAATTCTTATATAAATGTACTGTGATAGTATGTGATATATATTGGTTCTGTGAGGAAATTGTGAGTGAGCAAGATGTAGTCGAGCGTGAGCTTGTTTCTAAGGTTGAAAGACCTTACCATGTAACTGTTCTGCATAATATATGATAATATGTTTAGTGTTGTGTACGCATGTGTAGATATATAAATAAGTTAATTTGTATATTGTGATCTTGTTAATCAACCATCGATCACTTTGGTGCCGATGGCGATCCAAATATCATGTATTTGTTGTAGGTGATTGATTGTTGAAGACAATGTGCAACGAGTGTGCACCATCCGATTTTGGAATGGGACAGTTAAATCGTCCAACCATGATAGGCATATACACATCCGGTATACGACGGACGGATACACAGTGATTATAGACTCGCCATTGCATTCCATTGATTGGGCGAATCAATACGTATTTTGAAGGTAATTGGTAGATCTCAAGTTATTAATAGACTCACGAGCTTCATCAAAACAAGCCCATTTCAATGTGACTGTGAGTATAACTTGACGGTGGCGCCGCTATAATTCTAGTCTATGTGTGTATGTATGAATTGTAAAGTTAGAATTATAAATGCAAGGCACACACCACTGTTTCTTCTCTGCCTGTACTGCATGGGAATTACTGATTGTGGATTGAAGATTATCTTGATTGATGGATTTTCACAAACCTGAAAACATGGGTACCAGTAATCACAATTTGCGAGAGGGTTGTTCGCTTTTGAATGAGTATATGATTTTAATGAAGATCCATGTCAATAAATTAAAAGGTTTTAAGTTTAAAACGCTTCCAATAAGGCTCAGTGGGCCATAACCCACACGCCGAGGTTCGAGTTTGTAATGGAATTGGGATTTTGGACTTACCCCAAGATCACATCCCATCAGTTTGGTATCAGAGCAGTAAAATATTCTGCGGAAGGAGGTACAGTTCTTAATGAAGTATGAATAGGTATGGTCTTTATATTTTGTGTAGGTAGCAGTAGAAGAAGTGAGAAGATTGCAATAGCCTAGAGCGTTTACCAAAAGACCAAGCCCAGAGGAGAGCTTGGTGAGGTAAGAGGAAGCAAGGAGGAGCTTGCTGTTGCAGAGGTAGATTGCAGCTCACAATTTAAAGATATTACGAAGACCAGCATATGACGAGGAGGTCATAAATGTTTGTGCCTCGGGAGTGTGATGCGGGAGCAACCAACACCAAAGCAAGTGAACGCAAGCCATGGAAGAAAAATAGAATTAAAGCCGATTTAAAGTAGAAAAATAGATTTAAAGAGGATAAAGCAGATTTAAAGCGTGCATGCATGAAGCTTTTGTGGAGAAAAGGAGGAGAGGATAGGATTGATCCTTCCCAAAATTCTTATATAAATGTAATGTGATAGGATGTGATATATATCGGTTTTGTGAGGAAGTTGTGAGTGAGCAAGATGCAGTCGAGCGTGAGCTCGTTTCTAAGGCTGAAAGGCCTTAGTATGTAGTTGTTCTGCATAATATATGATAATATGTTTAGTGTTGTGTACGCGTGTGTAGATATATAAATAAGTTAATTTGTATATTGTGAACTTGTTAATCGACCATCGATCACTTCAGTGTCAATGGCGATCCAAATATCATGTATGTGTTGTAGGTGATTGATTTTTGAAGACAGCATGCAGCGAGCGTGCACCATGTGATTTTGGGATGGGACAATTAAATCGTCCAACCATGATAGGCATGTACACATCTGGTATACGGCGAACACATACACAGTGATTATAGACTCGCCTTTCCATTCCATTGATTGGGCGATTCAATACGTATTTTGAATGTAATTGGTAGATCTGAGGTTATTAACACACTCAAGAGCTTCATCAAAACAAGCCCATTTCAGTGTGACTATGAGTATAACTTAACGGTGGCGGTGCTATAATTCTCGTCTATGTGTGTATGTATGAATTTTAAAGTTAGAATTATAAATGCAAGGCACACTCCACATTGCCTTTCGTGTGACGCCCCTGTTTCTTCTCTGCCTGTACTGCATGGGAATTGGTGATTGTGGATTGAAGATTATCTTGATTAGATGGCTTTTCACAAACCTGAAAACACGGGGACCAGTAATCAGAATTTGCGAGAGGGTTGTTCGCTTTTGAATTAGTATACGATTTTAATGAAGATCCACGTCAATAAATTAAAATGTTTTAATTTTAAAATGCTTCCAATAAGGCTCAGTGGGCCATAACCGAGGTTCGAGTTTGTAATGGAATTGGGATTTTGGGCTTACCCCAAGATCACATCCCATCAGTTTGACTTTTGAAACTTCCAACTAAAGGTTCACCTAAATTTAAGGAGGGTTTCTTAATCTCGATGCTTGACTTAAGAACTTCTTAAGTGGAGTAGTTTATTCTACCTTAAGGTTTATCATAAGTTCAAAAATATAAATATAAAGTTATGTTTTTTATTTCCATCTTTATTTTACCATAGTATAAATATAAAGTTAGGTTTTTGCTTTTCATTCTTAATTTATTTTCTTTAAAGGATAATTTCGTATGCAATAAGCGAATACCGACATAGTTCGACCCTAAAATAGACGCAATCGAAAGCAATTAGCGGGTAAAAAAACAATAAAATAAGAAAACCCTAGGTTTGGGTTAGGTTAATTGGAGTTAAGAAAAAATAATTAAAAAAAAAGCCCATACCATGGTTATTGGTTATTTGGGTAATCAATCAGGCAATAAATATATGGACTCATTGCCCTTACCTCATATCGCTCATCTCATATTATTCGACCAAAAGTTCGTTCATACTTCTCTAGTTCGCTTCGCTTATACAAAGAGAAATTCAGTCATTCCTTTGTATTCAGATCATCTTTTATTCGGATCATCCATTAGTTGGGGAACCATGGCCACAGAAAGGAAGGTGACTTTGAAGAGCTCAGATGACGAATTGTTTGATGTAACTGAGGCTGTGGCATTCGAATCTCAGATGATCAAGATCATGATCCAGAACACTGGCACGGCCAATGTTATTTCGTTGCCAAACGTTTCTAGTAAGATACTCTCGAAGGTCATCGAATACTGCACGTACCATTTCCAGGCTCAGAAGATAGCAGATGAGAGATCGACCATTTCTGACGACGAAATCAGGAATTGGGATCAGGAATTCGTTAAAGTCGATGAGGGGACTTTGTGCGACCTTCTCTTGGTATTCTGTCACAAACCCTTATTTGATTAGGAATTTGATGATTTAGTATTCTTTGAAAGCCTAATTTAATTATGATTCCGAGGTGTTGTTACTTTATCAGAAAACTTCATTTGGTACGAAAATTATTAAGGATTCTGTGGTTTCGTAAGGATTCAGTGACTTGCTATCTCTTTCAGTGACTTGCTATCTCTCAAGAAACCCATTTAATTAGGGTTTCGAGTTTTCTCTGTGTTCACATTCTAGATTTTCTCTTGTGGACATGCGGTTGGGGTTTTCTGCGAAAGTTTGCAGGGTTTGTGGACTGCTGGCCTGTTTGAGGCATTCTATCTTAGGCTTTTTGAAATCTTAGAATTGTTCAATAATCTTGAGTTTATTTTTAATGGAGATTTTGGGGCATGTAATTTGAGACTTCTATGAAATTTGGGGCATGCAATTTGAGACTCTTATCAAAATTTTCAAGGTTTCCTGCAATCCAATTCCACAGATGTTTAAGATGTGTCTTTTTTAGTGATTGAATTAAAAAGTTTTTGAAGTTTTTCTTTTTGATACTAGGTTAGAGCTTTTTTTCATTGATATCTTTAGATAATCCAACTTAGGGCTTCTTTATTTCTGGTATTTACTTAGTTTGTGATTTAGTCAAAAAAAATTATAGTTCTCTTATTTCATTGTTCTTCTTTGAACTTCCTGGTATTTCTGATGAAAACTTTGTTTTGTGAGTAATTGATGTTTTTCTGGGCACATTTGTCAGGCTACAGATTTTGTTTTCATTGTCTTCTACAAAATACTAATATTTCGAGTTAGGATTCTTCCTCTTATGTAATCAAAAGGTTTTGAAAATGTATTTGAATTTTTTGAAAGCTGTTTTTCTGTGTATTCTTGAAAAATAAAATATGAGGATTCATAGTATCTTTT
This sequence comes from Pinus taeda, assembly GCA_000404065.3. Classification (NCBI taxonomy): domain Eukaryota; kingdom Viridiplantae; phylum Streptophyta; class Pinopsida; order Pinales; family Pinaceae; genus Pinus; species Pinus taeda. The sequence goes on from APFE030222431.1 coordinate 15,386, forward strand.
ATCATAGGCTTTTGGTTGTATGGAAAAATAATATTTTTTTCATTTTCTACTTTGAGTGTTTACTAATTTCCTTAAATAGTGACAACTTGCTTCAGAATCTCATTCTCTCATATTTTATGGTTTCCACTGGTTATTAGAACTGATTTCTCAGATCTCCAATTCTAAAGTTTTTTTATTTTCCTAGTTAATTTCCAAGTTTAATTTCCAGGTTTTCCCTAAATGGGGACAACTTGCTTCAGAATCTCATTCTCTCATAGTTTAATTTCCAGGTTTTCCCTAAATGGAGACAACTTGCTTCAGAATCTCATTCTCTCATATTTTATGGTTTCCACGGGTTATTAGAACTGATTTCAGGTCTCCAATTCTAGAGCTTTTTTTATTTTCCAGGTTAATTTCCAAGTTTAATTTCCAAGTTTTGTTTTAGGATTCTCATTTTTATGCCATCAAAATTTTGGGAGAATGTACATGCAATTTTCAGAATGTATTTTCTGTGTATTTTTTAAAAGCAAAATGTGAGGCTGCTAAGTGCAGATTATCATTGGCTTTTGGTTGGGCAGAAAACTAAAAATTTTCTTATTTGTTGTTTTGAGGGGTGTAATGTAACTGAATTTCCCCGACCAAATGGTTTGGAACCTCTCAGTATAGTTACCTATAGCTTTTCCAATAAATCGAGGTTCATCAAGTAATTGTTCTTTTTAATATTTGTTATTTTTTAAATGCCAGAAATCGAATTTGGAGGATTGTTTCAAATGTATTCTGAGAACGTTCTATTATCGCTGTTTCCCTCTAGTCCCATTCCATGTAATTGATTCTACGCTAGCTTCGCCGCTTTGTTTAGTAATGGTGTGCACATGTATATGCCTGTCCAGGCTATAGATACTTCTGTATATTCTACGGAAAGTTTGGTTATTAAACTTTTTGGATTTTTGCAGGCTGCTTATTACCTAACCATCAAAGATCTGCTAGATCTTACATGTCAGACAATTGCCGACATCATACGTTAAACTTTCAACATAAATAATGATTTTACTCCTGAAGAGGAGGAGGTCAGGCGTGAAAATCAGTGGGCCGTAGAATGCTTTTAGGGAATTGGTGCAAAAACAGTATATATATTTATGTGCCATGGTGTTTGGTTTTATTGTAGTCGATAATTTTTTTAGAAACTATTAGTGGTAGATTTTTTTTGTTTTGGATATCAACTTCTAATACTTTGCTGGACTGGATTTGAACTTTAAGGCTTATGGTTTGTTCCAGTTGAATCATGTTGTAAAGATCTCGGAGCAATTCCCCTTCAGTAGTATTGGGTTTCTTGAATTTCAGATAAATATTGCAACTATTTTGCTGTCAACCGTGTAGCGAGATGGGTTCCAATTGCATGGTTTTAACATTTTGATTGTTTTGAATCTATGTGCACGGGAAGGCTTTTCCATTTTTAATTTACTTGCTATTATTATTGCAGGAATGAATGCGCTCAGTTTAGGGTATTAGTGCACGAAGGAATTGCCTCAGTTTAGAGGATTATTGCAGACTTAAAGATTAACTTTAATATATTTTAATAGACTTCAAAGATTTATTGAAAAGTGACTTACCATGTACTGTAACAACTCCTTGTAACAACTCCTTCAGTGGTATTGGGCTTCTTGAATTTCTGATAAATATTGCAACTATTTCGGTGTCAATTCTGTAGTTGTATGGGCTCCAATTGCATTGTTTTAACATTTTGGCTTTTGTTTGAATTTATGTGCACTTGAAGACTTTTCCTTTTTTTCCTTGCCATTGTTATTGCACGAAAATGCGGCCAGTTTAGAGTAATATTGCAAGAAGGAATGGCGTCAGTCTAGAGAATTATTGAACTAAGGAATTGATGGGTATTTTTGCAATGGGAAAATACCAAAACCAAACATTAACTGAACACAGAGTCAATGCTCTGTTTTATTTCTCTACTCCAGGATCTTTTGTCCACAGGGAAGCATTAAAAAAAATTAATTAACAGAGTATTTCACCACCATGAAATGATTTCTATTCATTAAAACAAAATTACTAACACATATTCATCCTTTTTCACTCAGAGGGATTCACCAAAATATTACAAAAGAAATTACTCTGTCTTCTTTGAAATTTTACACCACTGTGTGTAAATATTTCATTTACATTCACTACTGTGTGAAAACAAAAACAACAGGGATTTACACATTTAACTTTTCACTGCTTTGTGAAACAATTCATGGTTTTGAAACAAACTACCTCTGGTTTTCTTCATTCACTTCTCCTTCTCCTGCACTGCTGTGCATTATTTTTCTTACATCACATTACAAACTAAAAAGAAATCTTTACTGTCGTGCTGCACTCTCTTTTTACATTTCAATCCCAAAGAAAAAC
>APFE030222433.1:0-13214 GCA_000404065.3 Pinus taeda
ACGCACAAGAAAACAGTGAAATTTGGGAGTGAAAGAATAAAACTTTGTATTATAATCCTAATACAAGAAACACATTCATATGGAGTTTGCACTCCTTCATCCAATAATTCTTTTGACCTCTTAGAATTAACTTTGGATTATAATTCTAATATAAGAAATACATTCATATGGAATTTGCAGCGCCTTCATCCAGTTAAACAAGAATTCTTACTACGATTTACATTCACCAGGAGTTGGTGATTAACTCTTTGTAAAACGTTTGCTTTCATGCGTCCATTGAAATTTTGTCCACTATTTTCCCTTCTTGACCTCTCATACTTACATCCACTCAACTAAACTAAAAACTTTCACATTTATATTCAAAAACATATTTTTTGAACCATTTATCATGACTAATACAAAACATTAGGATAAATCATGGGCGATTATACATAAAATGTTCTATGTTCGGAATAAATGTAAGAACTGCATTTATTTTGTCCTTCATCTTGAAAACAAATTCCGCAACCTTTACAGTTAAAGGTTACCAACACTTCATGGTATTGTTAGTTTAATTTTAACTAATATGGTTGACATTATTGTTCCAACAGTGGGAAAGAAAATGATGATAATGAACACAACTTCTCAATTGGTTGATTATGATTGACTCAGGGCTCAGATTCAACAAGTTTTCATGTTCTCTCAGTGACTTGGGAGGCCTACTCAGGCTATGCTGTGTAACAAGGGCATCATACTGGTGAGGATAATGCCAATGATTAGAAGTCCTCTATTTAGCTTTGGTGATCCCAATGACCTGAGAATTCTTTACATTACTTTTTTTTTCTGTGTTTGGCAGAAGCATACCTGCATATTCACCTAAAGAGATCTTCTATTCTCATCATTCTAAACTGGCGAGACTCATGGTTTAAATGCATGAATGCAGATCTGACATTTAGGCTCCTATTTAGTCCCAGCAATCCCAATGGATTAAAAATTTCTGCAAACCAAACTTGGATACTTTTTCCAAGAATTGACTTGATGCGGCTCTAAATTTTTTTTGTAATGTATCTTACTTACTCTCTTACTTAAAAGTGTTCTTTGGAAATTTATCTATGCAACTCTGATTCATGTCCTGCAATAACATAAGAGCATCCTACAAAAAAGCACCTATAAATTTTCTTTTATTTTCCTAAAAGACTATCCAGTTACTTTATTTAACCTGCCTCAGTTCTCAAGTTCTCAAAAAACCATCAGTTCTACCTTGGATTAGATAAATAGAACCACATTTGCAGGTCGACCATTCACAATCAAAGATATTTCAGATTGGCTTTTAATTGTTTTGAGACGAACCTAAATGGTTTCTATTTTGGGGTACTGTTGGGTTTTTCAGGCTTTCTTTGGTGTGTATGACGGACACGGAGGTCGTAGAGCTGCTGATTTTGTTGCTGAGAAGCTTGGACAAAAGATTGTGGATTTGATGCTCAAGTCAAAAAAAGAAGATTGTGAGATAAAACAGGCAGTTAAAGCTGGGTACTTGGAAACAGACAAAGAATTTTTGGAGCAAGTAAAGTCATAGAGGTTGCAATATTTGAGTGTAGTATGGGTTCTTGTTTAAAGATTATTTGATTGGTGGACAATTTGGTATTTTAACCATTTGATCCATTAAATATGCGGACATTTTTTTTAATGATGACATTTTTTTTTCATTGCTTGACAAGTTGGGCAAGGAAATTTCTTAGGCCTAAATAGGAAAAAACTGATTTTTTAGGATTGAATCTCGTTGACTAAACAAAATCCTCAGGCTTGCAATTTTGGAAGCCATGAATTTTTCTTGTTATGAATTGAATATGACTGAGTTATTTGACACAGGGTGTAAGTAGTGGGGCTTGTTGTGTGACTGCCTTGATTAAAAATGGTTTCTTAGTTGTGGCCAATGCGGGTGACTGCCGGGCAGTTCTCAGCAGGAATGGTAATGCGGAATCAATTACTTGTGATCATAGACCTGGAAGGCAGGAAGAGAGGGAAAGGATTGAAAATCTGGTAATGACTCAACTAAATGCTAGACGCAGCATTAATCTATTCGTCCATTCTCTAACGGGTTTACTAATATACTTTTGGGGCTGTGGCAGGGTGGTTACGTGGATATTCACGGGGGAGATTGGCGAGTACATGGAACCTTAGCTGTGTCCATAAGTATAGGAGATATACACTTGAAACGGTGGATATCAGCAGAACCGGAGATTAGAAAGCTGCCCATTACATCTGACTCTGAATTTTTAATAATGGCATGTGATGGACTTTGGGAGAAGGTGTGCTTAAGTTTTTCAAATTGCTTTCACACTTATCTTTCAATTTCAGGGCACATGAAAGCTGGTTAATCCGGCCTCAAAGTTTGCACTCACTTTATGTTATTAAGTTTCTTTTTAATGTTATCTGGGAAATTAAGAACAACCCATATTACTTGCTTTGTAGGAAGTTGCAGCTTGAATATTTGGACTTGTATCTGATCCACTGGCCTGTAAGTTTGAGAAAAGGGGCTTCGCATCCAATTCCTAAAGAGGAAGACTTTTTTCCATTAGATATCAAGTCTGTATGGAGGGGATTAGAGCAATGTGTGGAGTTGGGTCTTACCAAATCCATTGGCGTGAGCAATTTCTCATGCAAGAAGATTTTAGATTTGTTGACATATGCCAACATTCCTCCTGCTGTCAATCAGGTAATCTTTCTAGTCTTGCTAGACACGGAAATGAATGAAATCCATTTATTTAACTCCTGGTACAACAGGATTTTCATTTTGTTGAGAGCGATTGGTCCATCAGGAGCGAGCCACAAACCAGTCTGCTTTTGCAGACAAACCAAACCATGAAGGGTGACGATGTGCACATGCCTCCAGGGGATTGGAACCTTGACAGGAAACTTGAAATGCCACTGTCCACGCCTTTGAACTATGACCCGGTAGGAAAAAAACAAAATGGCTTGAATTTGAAAGTTTCTCACAATGTGACCATCAGCAAAGTGCACTATTTTTGGAGATGGGAATGGCAATGCATATTCCTAAATTGGCTTATCATAGTTACATTTTAATGGCTTTGAGCAACAACAGAGAAAGCTTTCAAAACTGTCATAAGTAATAAAAGATTCAAATGCTAGGGAATTGTCTCTGAGTCTTTTTTTGATATTAATAAGTTTGCATAATTGGGGCATCTGAAAACTTGACTATTCAGAAATTGATACAGCGAATTTGGGTTTGAAATCCTGCACTTGAAGTGGAGGAGAAGTCTATAGGGATCATCACTTTAAGTTATTGAATTTTAAGCATTGCTTTGATGTGCTAGAATATAAGCTACTTATTGCAAAGTCCTTACCACGGGATTGCTGAACTCTGCAATTACATTTAACTTCCATTATCAGCTACCCTTTTTACATATACATCAAACTTAAGTTGTATGAATTTTGAAATCACATAGATTTCTTTAATATTGAAAAATAAGAATTGTTTTCTGTGATAGGTTGAGATGCATCCCCTGTGGCAACAAAAAAAGCTAAGAGATTATTGCAGCAACGTCAAGATTCATGTCAGTGCATATTCTCCTATAGGATCATCTGGTACCTACTATGGGACCAATGTCGCTATGGAAAACACTATGGTGAATGAAGGGCTTATATCTTGTAAGCAGAATCCATGCCCTGCCTTGTGAAGTAGCTCTCCACTGTGAAGTAGCTCTCTGGTACCTACTATGGGACCAATGTCGCTATGGAAAACACTATGGTGAATGAAGGGCTTATATCTTGTAAGCAGAATCCATGCCCTACCTTGTGAAGTAGCTCTCCACTGTGAAGTAGCTCTCTGGTAAATCCTTTAGACTGCTATTTCATTCTGTAATATGATGGGATTCACTCTACAAGATTAGGGGATTCACTCTACAGAATCCATGTCATGCCTATGCCTTGTGAATCAGCGCTCCACTTATGTTTATTTTCTCTTTGTAATGACCCTAATAAATCCTATAGAATGAGATTTCATTTTGTAATATGATGGGATTTAAGTTTTACTTGTATTGTGGTATATGGTATATGAAATTTCACAGTTTTACTGGTAATAGGATGGGATTTCATTCTGTAATATGATGGAATTTCCCTCTGTGATATTAGCTACTAAATTTTAATTGTATGGAAAGATTACTACTTTCTTTGTTCAATATTTTATTTTAATTTTATTTGTTTCAGTCTATTATATTATATTTTATTATAATTTTGTTCATTTCAATCTATGATATTTTATTCAATTCTATCACATTGTTTTTCGAAATTATAAAAGTAAAGGAAGCTTCCTGTTTTTTGAAGTTAGAAATTATAAAAGTAAAAGTTAGAAATTATAAAAGTAAGGCAGCTTCCATTTTCTGTCATTAAAGCTATTTTTGCTATTTCATTCTGTAATATGATGGGATTCATTCTACAAGATTAAGGGATTCACTCTACAGAATCCATGTCATGCCTTGTGAATCAGCGCTCCACTTATATTTATTTTCTCTGTAATGACCCTAATAAATCCTATAGAATTATAAAAATAAGGTAGCTTCCATTGTGCTTACTATTCCCAAGGAGAATATGTCCATGTGCCTGAGAATATGTCCATGAGGCACACAAAGCAGTCCTCAAACATTGAAAACACACTTGTAATCGAGACGTATTATGCCCCTGCTTATCCTCTTCTTTTACTTTCACATCAATGGCTAATATGACCTTGCCCCTCTAACAAACAGAGGTAACTACAACTAAAAACCACTCTTCAGAGACTAATAGCAGCAAATCTCTTGGATGATGTTTTCGATCCAATTAAATACTGCTTTGCAACTTCAAGGCTGAAACATTACAGCACAAGCTGTAGATATAGCTTGATCCAGTACACCTTCGTCAGAGACAGAATACCGCTTGTCTCAAATATATTAGATCATAAAAGCCATTACACCTTCAAGATACAGACCCAAAACGAAAATACAAAAATGACCTGTTTGTAATTGCAATCCTTATTATTCCCCAAGGAGTATATGGCGACTACGCGTCTAAAGCAGCCCTCAATCATTGAAAACCTCTGATCCAGACGTATTATGCCCCTGCTTATCATCTTGTTTTACTTTCACATGAATGGCTACTATGATCTTGCACCTCTAACATTGAGAAGTATATGTCTAATACGATCTAATATGATTTTGCACCTCTAACTGGGTAATATGATAGCAGTTAAAACAGCAAAGCAAACTGAGTTACTGAACAGAAAAAGGCTTTCAGGTACCTGAGAGACGAGCTTTCGAAAGCTTTCAGAAAATAACCATTCATTGGCAGACCCCCATAAAATATTGCCTTGCCACTTCATCTGAACCATTACAGCACAACCTGTAGATATATACAGAATAACGATTGCCTCAAATATATTAGACCATAGAACCATTACACCTTCACGATACAGGCCCGATTAGGAAAAAAAAGAAAAAATAAGAAAATCGCCGGTCTGGGATTGTGATCCTTACTATTCCCAAGGAGAATATGGCGACTAGGCACTCAAAGCAGCCACCAAAAATTGAAAACGCACTTCTAATCCAGACGTATTATGCCCCTGCTTATCCTTCAGATACCTAATTAAGTCTTCTTCAAGAAGTTGCAGGAAACAATCCGCTTCATGGTTCGACTTCAGGCGGTGAGGTTCGTCTGCCATTCGACTTTTCGACTTTCCCACGGTGCAGCAAGCGACTCTGCATGCCCATTCTTGCCCACGTCCAGAAGGCTGTTGCCAAAACGGTTTGCAATTCAAATCAATGGCTGAGCAAAAGCTAATCGTCTAACAAAAGATCCAAAGGCACAAACAGAGGACACGTAATCAGCTGAAGGAGTTGGTTTCATATGGAAACGCCTTACGGCGTAATAAATGACATAAACGGACCAAATACAGAATTACTGGTTCGATCACTACGTCAAAGTCCCATGACTGGAAAACCTAACATGTACAAAATATTCAATATTTAAAAATATTGTATGATTTATAATTATCATAAAAATGAAGTAAAAAAAATATCCAAAATATTCTAGAACCCTAGAATGACCATAAGAGTAGTTTTAATAGTGTTATCTACGTGTGGAAATGGAAAGGGATGGAAATTTTTACCGTGAAATCTACGTTGGCCGATTATTCCTCGGAAGTAGTTCAGTGATTTCCTGTTAATGAGTGACATGTAGGCTACTCATTTAATTTGATTAAGAATTTATTTAAATCGCAGGTTCGACTTACATAGTTAAATTTAATTGTAAATATATTTAAATAATAAAATGTTATAATTTATTGAAAAATTGTATCACTAATTTTTAAGGGAAAAAAATAATTTAAACTAAATTACATTAAATAATAGTTTTATGCATAAATTTTTCATTAGGATGATAACTTCATTACTTATTAAAAGCTTCATTCTAATGGGTATGTTTGGGTAAGGTGACTTCATCACACGTTAAAATACTTATTCTAATGAGCAAGTGTACTTATTAAAAGTTTTATTCCACTGAGCATGTATGGGTGAGGTGACTAAACCACATGTTAAAATGTTGATTCTAATGAGTAATTTTGTATGACTGAGAATATTTGATAGTTCAACCCTCTCATTCCCTTATCATGGTGTAAGGCTTATCCATTCCTTTCTTTCCATCCATCATTTTGTGTGTTTCTTTCTTTTCCTTTCTTTCTATCCATCATTTTGTGTGTTTTCTTCTTTTCCTTTCTTTCTATCCATCATTTTGTGTGTTTTCCTTTTCATAATGACTAGAGTGACTTGGTTGGGATTTGCACATAAGTGATATCAATAGGATATCTAGATTACATGTTCAAGAAATGTTAATAAGTTGTATATATGGTACAGTTCTATTCATGTTGATTGTAGTTGAGGCATTGTTGCTCATCATTTTACTGAATTAGTTGTCGTTTTTCTTTTAATGGTTGGATATTTTCTTGCTATTTTACAAACTTGTCAATATTTTTCTTGATCTGAGTCAAGATTACCCTCTACACTGGCAATCCCCCGCTTTAAATTTGACTTGTTTTACATGACATGCAAGTCCAGTGAAACTTATCGAACCTTTGGAAGATTATAACAATGCAATCTCTTTATCATTGTCTTATCAATTTATTAAATATTTGTTACAATGAAAAATTCATATGTGTATATATTGTGATTCACCCACAAAAACTATTAGAGTTGTGGTTCATTTTTTTCTCCTTTATTCATTTTTTTCTTTGTTTGAGTTGTTATTAAATAATTCTTCATTTTTTTCCTTTCCTATAGTTTTACGAAAATTAGGTAAACTGTTCTCTAGGAATTATTTTGGCATACCTATCTCCCAATGAAGCCCTTTTTCAATTCCCTCTATATGCTAACAAAAATGTCAATTTTAATGAATAATTCTACAAAAATTAAGTAAACTTTTATTCAGGAACATTTTTTACTTACCTGTTCCACAATGATCCCCTACTCCTTTTATGTTTTTTTAGCCACTTTCTAGTTATCATCTCAACCAACATATGTAAAATAAATAAACATCACTCTTGGTCATAAGCTTATAGGTTTTTATAAACTTTGGATATAAATATCATGAAGTTGCTTTATGATGTGTAGAAATATGGGATGCACAAACATATTTTAGAACAAGTTTGGAAGAACCAAAGTTTGCTACTTTGAACCTGAAATTTGATTTTTTCTAAGAATAAAATAAACAAAAAACAAAATATCAATTTCAAAATTCATTCTTTTCTATAAATTTTCTTACAAACAACCACTCCATTTAGAATTCTAGAAGAAAAATCAAATAGCTTAATTAAGTACTTTAGCTAAATTACATATATAAAAATAGAGTGGCATTTCCAATTATAACAACATTGCTATAACAATATAGTGGCATTTCCAACTATAACAACATTCCTTTGGTTAGAAGAATTAAAACAATGATGTCCTTTCTTGGTTTTGTTTGTAAAAAATCAGCTAAGGCTACATAAAATGCAATTTACTTCTAGGATTTTTAGACTGAAACCACCAATCCTTCTAGTTCATCTCTTGTTTTTCTTTGCTTTCCTAGTTGAGCGAAAACCACACAATAGCACAATAGAAATGCTAATCTATAGCTCAAATTCATTAAATTAAATTTCTTGAGGGTACATGATTAAATAGATCCAAAGATGCTAATGATATATATGGTAATCTTAATTCACACATGCATGACTATCTATTGCAAAGTTTAGACTCTAGGTAAACTACTACAAATGATGATCTAACTAACTATGAGCTAAGTGGTAGTAATTGGGAGTAATTAACATGTTCTAACAGTCCCCCTTATTTAATATAACTACTTCCTGCTAGTATACGTCTCAGCTAGACTTATAATACTTGAGAACAATTCAAAATTTGGTTTTACATTTGCATGGGGATGTAGGTTGTTCTCTAATGTAGTACAATATTTTTCTTACTTTGGTTTAAAACTTTATATTCAATGCTTTCATGGCTTTAATACTTTTTGTTCTCTTCGTTTCTTGAGCTCTAATATCATTGGATTTAATACTTTTTGTACTCATAGTTTCTTCAGCTCTAATACCACTCTAACGGGATGGGGGAGGAAACCATACATAACACAATAGCACAATTTGTAAGTTGCATTGATTGAATTAAATTGGTTGAAGATACATGATTAAATAGACCCAAAAATATTAATAATAAATATGCTAATCTTAGCTCACACATGCATGACTCACTGTCCCTAAATTTAGACTCTACTACTAAAAACTATGATATGATTGGGAGTAATTAACATATTCCAACATTAATTTATCTCATTCATCTAATAAGAATAAGTTAAGAATCACTAAATAATTTTTCTTCCTAAAAAAAATCCTCCAAAAAACTTTTGTATGGAGTTCAATATTTTCAATTTATATAGACCTAGTGATTACCAAGATGATGATCTTCCTAGTGAAATAATATATTTAATTCATTCATTAAGTTTTTGAAAAAAATTAATTCCATTAATATTATATTAGTTAAACCTTGATTATTGAGATGATTATTCTCAGGATGGAGTATATATATTAATTCATTTCACTCAGCTTAGGAAGACATAACTTCATTAGAAATTTAAATAATTATATTTAAGATTGAAGTACATATTAACAAAATAAAATCATGAACACAATGTGAGAAATGTTAATAGAAAAGAAAGGTTAACAAAATTGAAATGTTTTTCATATATTTCGATAATTCCATCCATTAATTGGTTAATATGGATTAATGGAGTAGATGAATATGAATATTTTTATGACCAAATCAATTATAAAAAAAAAACATTTATATTTTCATATATTTTAATAATCCTTTCAATTAATTGGTTAAGATGAATTAATTCATTAGATAAATATAAATGGTTCCATCGATGTACATGTAGACCCCAAAGTAGGAAGACTTTAACCATTGTTTGCAAAAGAATGTATCATTACTGTCATTTCATAAAATAATGCATCATTATTCAAAAAAAGAAAACAAATGATGCATGCCATAAGAGATTTGACTAAAAAAAGCAATTTAAGTCGTTAATTGTTATTCTTTAAACTATCAATGATTTTATATAATACATATGAATTGATGTCCTAAATATTAAAGGTTACTAAACATTAAGTTCCTTTCAATTGGTTAAACTCACGTATTTGAACATGACTCAGATGTTTAAATGGTTTATATATATATTATATATTATTTTTATATTAGGTATATATATTATATTATATAGGTGAAAAAAACATTAAATTTTATTATAGAAATGTTTATACATCATAACGGTCATAGAATATTGGGCAATTAATTTATACATAAGTGGAAGCTGATCGTACTCCAACGGTTAGATAGTACAAAAAAAACTCAGTTAGAAATCTAAGAAAATATCATTGTCTCCAAAGTTCAACTCTGCGCTTCAAACAAGAAAAAAGAGAGTTACAAGAAAGAACAAATTGATAAACACAACAGAGAGATAGTTGCACGCAGTTACCCATGGAAACAGAGACAAAAGGATGTCATACTAAATCATGAAAAAACCATGACTTTGAAAAACCCCCTCAGAAAAGAGTTCAAAATTCATCTACGCTATCAAGTGATACAGAGAAATCTTAGATAAAATGTTAGCCTCATAATTATGTTCTCTAAAAATGTGCCACACGGATATCGACGTGGAGAGAGACTTTAATCCCCATATCCTCTACATCTAGTTTAACAAGGAAAGAACCTAAAGGGCATTCTGATCTTATATCGATCTGATTGTAGAGAGAGAATCCCCAACAGCAAAGAGGTTATCAACATTGATCCCTTATGCAACCTCTAAGACACCCCATAATGCAAGCACTCCTTCCCTACAATTTTCCCCAAAGCCATCAAACTACCTGAAATGATAAGAGCTCCCTGGATTAATGTGGAGAGAGACTCCTCAACCGCAACGACCTCCAAATGAGGTCCCATCGAAGAAGCAAATCAGAAAAGAGTTGAAAACATCAATAAAATAAATTGTCTGGGAGCATTCCTTGGGGCTCCAAGGACCAATTTTTTGAAGGTAGACAACAATACAAAGAGAAGAAAGTTTTACCTCAGGGGGAATTATTTCAAAAATATATGCATTCATGGAAAGCCAAATGCCCCAAAAAATGTATAGAAGGAGAGCCCTGTATGCTTTAGAATGGTGTTCCTAAGAGCTAATCCATGTTGTGATTGAGGAGTGGTATCCACCAACCTGAATCCCAAAGAGAGAGCAAACCTGCTTACAGATTTGCTAAGAAAAAGGGCAGAGAATGAATAAGTGTAAAGAATTCTCCATGTCATATTTGCAGAAAACACAATGTCCCAACCCCACCATTCCTTTCTTCATAAGGGAATCCCAAGTTAAAATGTGGTTGTAGATTATAAGCCAACTGAAACATAGAGTTTGTGTGGGTCATCCCAAGTCCACATATGAGCTGAGAGGTCAGCATAGGGAGATAATTGACACCAAAAGTGATATATTCATAAACTTTGGAAGCCTTCCTTTGATCCGTTATGTGACCCCCCAAACCAATCTATCTGTGTATAAGAGAGTGCTATACTAAATTGATAGATTTGCCCTAAATTCTTCCCATTCATCCCCCAAATGGGCCGGAATCCCATTTTTCCAAGCATGAGGGCTAATATATTATATATATATATATTAATTTCATTTCCAAAGAATTTGGATTGTAATCAAATCAAAAATGATAGTCTGATATTTCGTAAAATCTGAAATTGACACATAAAATCAATTAATTGGTAATTAAAACTTAGAATTCAAACCTGATTATGAACGCACCTAAACATTAAATAAACATTCTAACCTTCCTCAATCAAAATCAAATCCTCACATTTTCTGCACTCCTTAAAACCTGAAATTGAACGATGAATTCGAATTAAACCTAAAATGAGTTAACTATTCAACAAAACTTGAAACTAGTAATGAAAACCTAAAATCTAAATCCAATAATCCACACACTTTGGACATTAATGTGAAACTGGATAATTCATGCAAAGGGCATTAAATTGAAACTTGCTAGTTTAGGCGCTTAGGCATTAATCCTCACACATAGTAATCTAATCATAACATCTTGTTAAATCGAAACCATGGAAACAGAATCAAATAATGGGCATGATACAAAATAGAAGAAATGGTTACTGTAATTGGACATCACATATAGAAAATGATTTTTATTTATTTTTAAAATTGTATAGTTATGTAATATGCGGTGATTAACAAGTTGATGCAAAAATATAAATATAGATTTAAGGATATAAATAAATTATTTGTGAGAACTTTACTTATTGTAGATGAGCTGAAGGGACTGTGTAACCCTTTTTAATGTGAAAACATAGATTTAAAGATATAAACAAGTTAATAAGAGTAATAAGAGTTATGTGGTGGTATTGTTACTACTTTTTCTTTCTGGTGTATATGTATTTTGTTTATCTAACCAATAAACATGTGTATATAACAAACATGTTCACAAATACAATCAACATGCAAACCCTATCATGTATCATCCCAAAACTCCCCATACTGTGCACTATCAACTATGCACACGTTATGATATAAGTGGGGTGTTCGATTGACATGTCACATAAATACTTGATACTGTGCACACACACTAGTGTTTATGCAAGAGGTTTGAACAAATATAAAATCATATCAATCCATGGGGTATAGCCCGTTCATGTCAAGTTGGTTTTGGGATGGTGGTCATGACATGGTTCAACATGTGAGAGTACAACTCGATGCTCGTAAACTTGGGTGCAACCTACGTAGATTACACCATGTTGGTTAGGGTATTTGACACATTTACATAGCATACACATTTTCAAGGACCAAGACCCCGAGATTGGGCAACCTTTCCCCAACTATGTTAAACGAGGGGTGACTACATTGGGTCCCTCAATGATAGACCAATATGATTTTGATCTTTTAGTAAAAGTTACAATAAATGTTTGAATGATTGGACTTCTTATGATATAAGAAAGGAAAACAATTTCATTATAATTCAAGGCTATAAGTAAATGGTCCAATAGAATTCCCTCCATACGATTCCTATATATACTCTAAATAAATGGCCCTATTAAATTAGCTCTGTATGATTCCTAAATACACTGCAATACCAGCGAACAAGTCTCATATGTGTCCTAGTTCAAGCATATATAGAGTTCTAATATTTTTTTTTTAATTCTACACAACTCTGCCTAAATTAACATATAATTTATGAAATATATATGAAATTTTAAATTATTTTTCTAATTCATATGGAAAAAATTAATATTTTAACTTAAAATGAAAATAATCATTTATTCAAGCTGAAATATAATTTGTTACTTCAAATTTAACCTTACTCATCAATAAATATACAAATGATTTCATATATAAATATGAAATCAATAGAAATCTATTTTCCAAATACTTAAAATCAAAATACAAATAACAACACTGGATATCCGCTTCCCTTCCTCATGTGACTCTCTGTCATAAGGATCCTGCTATGGATACGAAAAAGGACTTGAAAATAATAAACAAGGTGGATATTCCTGTTACCGCTGAAAATATCTATCTGTATTACTTCAAATTAGTTGGTTAACAATGAAGTAAATGGGAATTGTGATAGGCCTATGTAAGTTAATATT
>APFE030222441.1:0-20440 GCA_000404065.3 Pinus taeda
ATATACACCCAACGGACCCACACACCTTGTTTCAAAAAGTGACTTCCCCGTCCCCGTTCGCGAACCCAAGTTTCTTGGCAACATAGATAATAATTTATCTTTTTAGATTAATAATGGTGATTGGCATACATCAACTACCTTTATTTATGTGGTTGTGCTAGTCTACATGTGAGAGAGAGAGGGAGGGAGGGAGAGAGAGGAAGAGGGACAGATGGGGACATATTGCTTATATTATGCACATCTAGTCATTATTCAACATGACATGACCCATAAATCTAGGGTATGGAAGACTGTTGGTGTTGACTTCCTACCGATGGGGAAAGTGAATCAAATTGCACTTGGTAAGTTTGAATCTTTGTACCCAAATGGAGTGTTCATGTTCCAAAAGGGAACAAATACAACATGAGACCAAGGGAAGGTACAAGGTAGTCCTCGTAATGGTTTAGTGGCAATCAAATGAGGCCATACAAATAGGTTAGGGGCCCAAAATCATCTATTTGAATTGTATGATAGATATTTCAAAGAAGGGAATCTAGTTATTGTAGGTTCACCATAAAAGTGTGTTAGGAGTCGTTGTGGTTCTCCCAAGGGGGGCATTTGTATAGCTAATGTGTAGTGTAAAATTCTAATATGATAAGATTCATATGGCTAATAAAATGTGCAAATTTCTTTGACTACATCTTTCATGTAGGACGTTTTAATAGGCCATCCTTATCAAGGTTCAAGTTCATCACAATTTTGTCTTTATCACTAATTGCATTGCCCTCCATAGACACTTGGAAACATTTTGGGGTGATCATCTCATATTCTTGCATTTGCTAGTGCAAGTGTCCATTGTTTAGGTTTACTTTATTCGAAACCTTCTTCAAGCATTAGTACCTAGTGTACTTGTTCAAGAAGTTCCTTGGAGGTTTGTAATTGGGATTCATACACCTTTTTTGGATCATTAATGGTGGTACTTGATTAAGTTACTTCTTCACTAGCTTTTTTTTGAAATCATTTTTTTAAAAATCAGCTAATAATACTTTGCTAGCTTGCTATACGATACATTGTCTTTGTCAAAGTCATGGATATCTCAAATACTTCTTAGATATTGTCATCATATTAGAGGTGAATAGGCTAGAGCTCTTAATTATGTACGTGTTTTTTTTTTCTATGTGGTTCGTGGACCCAGAGATCAGTGATCGCTACGTCCATGGATTATTTATACTAGGTAGATCCGCCTGAAGGAATCACTTCTCGTCGACTCAACCATGGAGCCTAAACCATGGGTCTCTACCAATTGAGCTAAACCTTGGGTCTAGAATTATGTAGGTGCTACCACAAAAACTAAGAAGTAAGAATAAGTGTCTCATATATTTCTTTTACATTAACATTCCTTTTTGTTTCAGTCTAGTCTTATTTTTCCTTCCTTAATTGGAACTTGGGGGTTGAAGTGGAAGCATCTTCACTTTTATACATGATTATCTTTTTGGTTATCCCTATCAATTAGAAAATGCTTCATTCGATGGTCATTGATTATCGCCTTGGATTCAATTGTGTAATTCACTAATTTGTCCTCATGCAAAAGTTCCTTGGGCTTCTGTATCAACACTTTACTATATAAGATATGCGCATCAACAATCTAACCATGTTTAATAGGTTTTCCATTTTTAGAATTTTATGATGGTTGACCTAATTAACAACTTTCTATGTTTCATTGTTTAATTTTGGTGTGCTCACAAGCTTTTCTTTCAGTAACTCCTATTGTATTTTTATATTTTGCCTTCATGATTGAAGGCACCATTCTTTGAATCTTGTTATCACCTCCTTGGCTTCCTTTGTAGAAAATCCACGAAATTTTGCAACTGCTAATATTAAGAATATCAAAACTAGTTTCTTTTCATATAGACACATAATTTCTATACTTATTTTGCAGTGAAATAGGAACAAAAATAGATACTTAATCACATAATTCAACAACACAATTTTTTTTCTAGGGAACTCAGAAAGTTTGATGGTTTGATGGTTTGAATCTGCATGCTTAGGACAGTAGGATTGCATACATGTTAACTTAGCATTCTTTTGAAGCAAAGCCTCTTAGCACTTATAGTTAGAAAATGGTGTGTTTTAGCATTTGATTTCAGTCTCTTTCCTTGTACTTTCTTTCTTTCAATAGGTTAAGGTTCCATTTCAAACAACTGGTCTATGGGAAAAAACCCATTTTTTTAATACTAGGGAACCCAATTGGGAAAACTCTTCGCTTGCTTGAGAGTATTATTGAAGAAGAATGAGCAATAGATATCTTACAATACAAATTTGTTTCAATAGAGAATATAATGATCTTCTTGCTTGAACTAAGCTTGAATCAATCTACAAGACCCTTGATCCTTATGCCCTCTTGCCTTGCTTGGATAAGCTCCAAAATCCTTGTGTAAGTCCTGGGAAATAAGCCCCTATTTCCTAGCACATGATCTTCCTGCTTGAACTAAGCTTGAAACAATCTACAAGACCCTTGATCCTTATGCCCTCTTTCCTTGCTTGGATAAGCTCCAAAATCCTTGTGTAAGTCCTGGGAAATAAGCCCCTATTTCCTAGCACATGAGTTGCTCCTATTTCTTAGGAATTAGCCCCTATTTCTTAGAGCATTCCTAAAGCAATTCTTCCTCCATCAAATATCGCACAAGCTCCTCTTGCATGTTCTTTCCCTTGTAAGCTCACAAGCTCACAAACTTGCGCTCAATAATTATGATTACAATTGTGCCTTTGCTCTTCCTTATAAGTAATTCGAATGGCTAAATCTGGCAAGTTATATTTTAGGAATTGATTTTATGATTGATGAGTTAACTGAGTTGAACTAATTCATGCAACTCGCCTCATCTCAATTTTATAACTTGAGATTCAACCGCTTGTCCTTTTCCCAAATTAATTTGCACTAGAAGACACTAAACTCAACCTTCTGCTATTTGCTCCCCTGTTGGAATGTACAGTATCTTTACAATCCCTTTTCGCACATGCTCTTTGAGATGATGATGCCTAATCTCTATGTGCTTTAAGCGATCATGAAACACTGGGTTCTTAGAGAGCTTGATGGAACTTTGATTATCACAATGTGTCACGGTAGGCCCCAACGGTCAACCTTTGTTTGGAAAGTCCCACAAGCAACTTCTTCATCCAAATAGCCTTGTAAGCTGCCACACTAGCAACCATGTACTTGGCCTTTGCTGAATTGAGTGATACTGATCTCCGCTTCCTGCCGTATCAAGAAACAATTACTGACCCAATGTTGAAGACGCCACTTGAAGCACTCTTCCTGTTTATGGAGCACTTGGGAAGCCCTCAAGCCTCACTCCATCAACATGTCTATACCATAATAAATATAATCTGTTGTGCTTATCACAACACATGCATTGCAACAACCCATTGAACTCTGGTCGGTTCCAACATGAACTCACAACATATGCTTTGCAACAACCCAGTGAACTCTAGTCAGTTCCAACATGAACTGACTCGGTTGGTTGACTGCAAAACATATATCAGATCATGTGTTGACCAAATAGATCAATTACTGGATGAGCTTCTTGTATACTGTAGCATCCAGTCACTCTACTTTACTAGCATCCACCTTCCTCTAGTTTGTGACTAAAGGCGTGGCCACGGGCTTGCAATCCTGCATATAAAATCTTCGAAGAATCTCTAGTGTGTACTTCCCCTGTCCCACAAAGATCTCACCAACACCCTGCCAAACCTGCAAGCCAAGGAAGTAGTGCATAAGCCACATATCCTTCATCTCAAACTCCCATGCAAGGTCCTCCTTGCAATCCTAGATCAGGCTGTTTGCTCCAGTTAATATATGGTCGTCAACATAGAGCACTAGAATGAGTGGAAATCTCCCAACCATGATGTATATAGGTTGGCATCCCCCTCATTCTTAGTGAAGCACAATCTTCGAAGGTAGCTATCGATACGAGTGTACCATGCTCATGGAGCCTACTTGAGCCCATAAAGAGATGTCTTCAACCAACACATGTGTCTCTGCTGAAATGCTCAAACCCCTCTGGCTGCTCCATATAAATCTCCTCCTCAACCATTCCATTGAGGAATGTCGTTTACACATCCATTTGGTGGATCTTCCGACCCATTTGTGTTGCAAGTGCCAAAATAGTCTTAATGGATGAATACCGTGCTACAGGGGCAAAGATCTCATCATAATCTATGCCTTCAGTCTGTGAGATTTATTAGCCATAAACTTGGCCTTGTACTTCTCCACACTCCCATCTGCGCCATGTTTCACCTTGTACAACCATCTTGATCCGACTACTGATTTGCCCTCAGGTTGTGGTACAATCTCCCAAACTTCGTTCTTCATGATGGAGGAATATTCCTCCACCATGGCATCATGCCAAACCTGCTGAGAAGTTGCCTCCTTGGAAGAAGAAGGCTCAGTGCCCAATTCTGTCATCGGTGCCATATAACTTGTGTACCTCTGTGGTTGCCTTCTCTGCCAGAACATTGTGCTAGAAGCTTCAACCTACTCTTGGGCGTCCCGAATCAAACTCTTGGCCCACTTGGCCTTCTTCCTCCCCTTGTGGAAGTCTCTGGATGAGTAGTTGCCTGTCCTTAGATTAGTCTTTCGTCCTCATCCTGTTGTAGATCCTGCTGTGCAACCCTCTTGTCACTTGGTTGAAGCTCACTTTGTGGTCCTGACTGTGGCTCTTGCTTGGGAGCAAGTAGATCCTACTTAGGTACTACAATCTGCTCTTGCTCCAAGGAGTGTCTCAGACCTCGAACCTCCTAGAATCTCACATCATGCCTGAGAACTGATCTCTTGAGTCTTGGAAGATACATCCTGTATGCCTGAGCTGTCTCACTATATACCACAAAAGTACCCTTTTTTGTTGTGAGTTCCAACTTCTTCTTGCTATCTTTGGACACATGGCACTTGTGCCAAAGATTTGAAAGTGTGAAACATCAAGCTTCTTGTTCGTGAATGCCTCCTCTGGTGTAACTCGTCCAAGAATCCCGTGTGGACTCTTGTTCGACAGAAATACTATAATGTTGCATTCCTATGCCTATAAGAACATAGGCAACCCCTGGTCATGCAACATGGCCTTGGCAGCTCCAACAATACTGTGCTTCTTTCTCTCACCCACCCTAGTTTACTAAGGTTTTGAGGTGTTATCAACTCTCTTCTAATGCCTTCTTTCACACTCAACTTCTTGAAGGCATTGGAGACATATTCTCTACCATTGCCACTTCTCACTGCCTTGATCTTCTTTCCTGTTTGCTTTTTAACTGGGGCCTTAAACTCCAAGAACTTGCTTAAGACGCCACCTTTCTTTTTCATAAAGAATATCCAGGTTTTATGGGAATAATCATCAATGAAAGTAACATAATACCTGTGTCTCATGAGTGATGGAGAAGAGAAGGGCCTGAACACATTTGAATACGCCCACTCTAAAATTCCTTTGGCTCAGTTGTCTTGACAATGGAAGGAGGACTTGGCATACTTGCTAAGCGTGCACCACATGCACACTCCACTCTTGTCAAAACGACATGCTGGTAATCTTGTGGCAATCTACTGAATAATTCTCAGCGACCCATGATGCAAGTGTCCCGTGTACCTGTACAAAAGCTCTCCAACTTCCTTGCTCTGCTCACATCCTTCCTTGTTGCTCAAGGTTGTGTAAGTCTCTACTTGCAACCTGTAAAGGTTCCTCATCCTCACACCTATTTGCTTCAATGACCCAGAAGCTAGATGCTCGAGGTACGCCTTACCTTTGCTAAATATGACATCATATCCCTTGCCTTCGAGGGTTGCTATTGAAACTAGGTTCTTCTTCAACCCTGGAAAATAGAGAACATCTCTGAGATGGAGAGAGCTCCCAGACAGTACCAACTCCCTTGGTTGCATACTTGCCATTATCTCCAAGCTCGATATGAACTTGCATATTCTTCTTCTCTAGTTGGCTGAAATACTCCCTATTCTCAGTCATGTGGAAAGAGGCACGTGAATCAATATACCACTTGCTTGCTGCTTACTGCTCTTGCCATGCAGGCTATCAATGAGAAATCTTTCTCAAACTAAGTTGCAAACCCATCTACCTCAACTGATGCAGCCACATGCTTCGTATTTGATCCCTTCTTCTTGTGATTTGGACACTTAGTAGCGTAGTGCCCAAACTCATGGCAATGGAAGCACTTGATCTTCCTTAGATTCTTCTTCTGCTTGTCGCTCTTCTGACTGGCCTCGCCCTTCCCTTTGCCTTTCTTGCCCTTGGCTGTACTTGCAAGAACAAAATTCTCCTCTTCATTCTCAACCTTCAACTCCTTGCCACTGCTGCTGGTAGAATCCTCAACAAGATTGAGCCTGAGCTCCTCTTGAGCAAAATCACTTCATAGGCGTTCCCAATCTGGTAGCTTGTCTCGTCTAGTTATTCCCTGAACAAAAGTTCGTCATTCCTTGGTAAACACATTTAAAGCTATCCGCACTAGCGCACTGTCTTCAGGTTTCTCTCCTATAGCTGCAAGCTCATCTTGGACTCCCTGAATTCTGGTGAGATAGGAAGTTACGTTCTCAGCCTTTTGCATCTTGGCGATCCCCAGATTCTCCTTGAGATTCATTTTACAGTTCTCAGATGGATCCTGGTATAGCTTCACAACGACATCCCTCATGTCCTTTGCTGTATTCTTATCTGCAATATGTGTAACTAAACCATATGATCTCGAACTCCATCGAGGATCATCCTCTTCGCCATGGAAATATCCTTCTTGTACACATGATAATGGATAGGATCTGCCTGTACAGCTACGATAGATGTCACAAACTCCTTCATACCAAGCTCATCCAATAGAAGGAGCATCCTGGCCTTCTAGACACCAAAGTTAGAAGCTCCATCAAGTCTATACTGATCTCTGAGACCTGCTGAGGTCATCTCAATGAAAACTAAACACTGGAAATCTTCTTTTTCTGCTTGGCTTTCTCCCAAATATGAGATCTGTGTGGTGGTTGATTCTGTTCACTGCTCTGATACCATGTAGAAAATCCACGAAGTTCTGCAAATGCTAATATGAACAATCTGAAAACTAGTTTCTTTTCATGTAGACACAATTTCTCTTATTTTGCAGAGAAATAGGAACAAAAATAAATACACAATCACACATTTCAACAACAATTTTTTTCTTTCTAGGGAACCCAACTGGGAAAACCCTCTGCTTGCTTGAAAATATTATTGAAGAAGAATGAACTTTGCAGTGATCTTCCGGCTTGAACTAAGCTTGAAATAATCTGCAAGACCCCTGATCCTTATGTCTTCATGCCTTGATTGGATGAGCTCTTAAATCCTTGCGCATTCCCAAGGCAATTCTTCCTCTATCAAATCTCACACAAACAACTCTTGCACGTTCTTTCCCTCACAAGCTCACAAACTCGCACTCAATAATTATGATTAGAATTGTGCCTTTGCTTTTCCTTATAAGCAATTCTAATGGCTAAATCTTGCAAATTGTATTTTAGGAATTGATTTTTTGATTGATAAGTTAACTGAGTTGAACTAACTCATGCAACTCGTCTCATCTCAATACTAGAACTTGAGATTCAGTCACTTGTCCTTTTCCCAAATTAGCTCGCACTAGAAGACAATAAACTCGGCCTTCCACTTTTGCACATTAGTTAACTGCTTCATCACTCATCCTAATTTGTAAGGAGTCATCCTGAATCAACTGGGAAAACCCTCTGCTTGCTTGAAAATATTATTGAAGAAGAATGAACTTTGCAGTGATCTTCCGGCTTGAACTAAGCTTGAAATAATCTGCAAGACCCCTGATCCTTATGTCTTCATGCCTTGATTGGATGAGCTCTTAAATCCTTGCGCATTCCCAAGGCAATTCTTCCTCTATCAAATCTCACACAAACAACTCTTGCACGTTCTTTCCCTCACAAGCTCACAAACTCGCACTCAATAATTATGATTAGAATTGTGCCTTTGCTTTTCCTTATAAGCAATTCTAATGGCTAAATCTTGCAAATTGTATTTTAGGAATTGATTTTTTGATTGATAAGTTAACTGAGTTGAACTAACTCATGCAACTCGTCTCATCTCAATACTAGAACTTGAGATTCAGTCACTTGTCCTTTTCCCAAATTAGCTCGCACTAGAAGACAATAAACTCGGCCTTCCACTTTTGCACATTAGTTAACTGCTTCATCACTCATCCTAATTTGTAAGGAGTCATCCTGAATCACAGGAATTTGTCTTAACTAATAGGAATTGGTTCCTAACTTATAGGAACTAGAGCGTGCTAAGGAAGAACTCATTGAGGTCCCTTTGATTAAGGCACAAATCAAGGAACCCTACTTCTCTACTATTTTCAACATCCTTTGCCTTGACTTTGTTTGACATTGCAACAAGGTACTATACCTTGTTTGCTTTTCACCTTGTTTGCATTATGTATTTCTTACTACTATATTTAGTTTTCTGAGTTTTGGATAGTTGCTACAATGCTATCATGATCAATGTGCTCACATTGCTTATCCTAGGTTCAATTTCCTTGAAATCTGCACTTCTAAGTCCCCAGTTCTCATGTTGAAAATATTCCTCATTGGTCTTTCTCATCTCCTTTTACCATTTTTTGGGTAGAAATATCCCCGTACATATGCAACTGAAGGGTTAAGATCCAACGAGATTCCATCAAATTGTTCTCTTTTCAGATACATCTAAACAATTGGCATTGTTCAGGGTTTCTTTCAGTCTCTGTTTCATCAGATTCTAAAAAACTATTATTTTCAATAGTTTCCTTTTTTCTGATAGCTGGAGATCTGGGACCTACATGTCAAAGATGATTACATTTTCTTCATCCTTTTAGAAAAGTGAGTTTGGTGGGACTAATTTCACTTGCATGTGAGATGATCACTTTTACTTGTCTGACTTTCTGGCAAGGACAGGCTAATGCTCCATCTTGTCATGAACAACGTTTCCCTTTTTTTGTTTTTGTGTGTTTTGCAGCTTGCTTTTTCAGAGAAAGCATGCTTTTTGGACATGTCTATAATTAGTAGCTTCTATGTATCGCAGGGACAGGTCAAATGTCATGGTTTTGAGCATGCAGTGGTGGGGTGGTTCAAGGTTTTGGTGTGTGGAGATTGATGAGTCAAGAGCAAGGTTGACTAGGTGGATTGTCTTCTGTCAGTGTGACATGTGGCAACTAGTTGGGGGTTTTCATGAGGTTCCAAGTGGCGGATCAAGTCTGTTTGATATCTGGTCAAGCATAATAAAATCCAAGTTTTCTTTGTTATTCACACTTGCTGTTTCCTTATTCTTGCAAATAAGGAAGGTGATTTGATTCCTTAGAAGCAGAAGTGGCAGCTTTGTGATTTAGTTTGAAGACCCAAAAGCTTTGATTGACTTTGTATGTCTAATTTGCATGCAAAGAAAACCTAAAAGGGGTAGATAAAGCTGCTGTTGTTGAAAGAAAGCAGGAAACCCAAAGCAAAATCACACATGCTAATTTGTTAAGCAAAAGAGGTTGGATTGACTTCCCTAGCATGTCATTTGGTTTTGGTTTGCAGGGAAGAGGCATACTTTTTTTAAACAGGAACAAAGTAAGGCACAGTAGATGGTCTATTTGGAGAAGGAGACCCAAATGACAATTTCTAAAACACAAGAAGACCGGATTCATTTGCTGGTATTCTCATCAATATTACCAACTCTGAAGGCAAAATTTATCCTTTATCCATGCAGTAAAAAGCCTAAAGGGTGCTACAGCGAGTTAGTCTTGAATCCCAGTCTTGAATCCTGGCTGGATTCACCATGGCAGGTGTTGGCACAAAAGGTTGTTTTTGAAGCCACATCTTAAAATATCATTTCGTTGGGCTGTTGGTTGTGTTAGTCTCTATTTCAAAGGGAAATCACCATTACCAAATCTACATACAATTGCATAATCCAAGAGGGATCAGCACATTAGGTACAGGAAGGGTGTCAGCATGCTAGTCAAAATCAGCGCTGGGAGACATTGATGCGGCAGATGCATTACTGCTACAATATCCTGCCAAATCACAAGGTAAAGGGTAGTGGAGCTTGTTTACTGGCCGCTAACTGCCTTCCTGTTCATAATGGATGTTTTCTTTCAATCTTTTAAAAAGGGAAAAGTGATTGACTTTGACAACCACAACTGCCATATGTGGGAAGTATTGCACTTTATTTCTCTTGCATAACTCTGGAGTTAAAACTTAAAACCGGTGTCATAACCTGAACTCATGGGCATAAAAGCTACCTTGAGAATAGAGATAATCTGAGGAGCATAGCACTACGAGGTCAACTCCGATTGTCTGTTTACAGAACAGCTGTGAGATTTACTCCATTGAAGGTGAAGCGACCTCATTCATATGCAATGATTCAACTGTATTTTCATATCTACCAAATATCCGGCTTATGGTATTTCATAGCCCACAGGAATTTGGGGCAGTGGGTAAATTTGCAGCAGAACTATTGACATATTGCTGTTTATAAAATGCTCTGGAAAATTAGATTGGTATGCTGTCCAAGCCACAAATCTAAGTAAACTGTGAATGATGGCTTCCAAAGGCCATTATGCAGTAGGTTTTTATATATTCAGCAGATGGTGCGACAACAAGAGTGCACAGGTCATTTCTAACTCAGAGTTTTGGCATGATCATGAAGCAGCAAGAGATTAAGGAAGGAGGTGATACACATAAGATGGATGCAGAAAGGGTGTTTTGGCAGTGGGATTAGGACAACTTGTATTTACTAAAATATATAACGCAAAAATGGAAAATGTTGCTAATAAAGCTTCAAATAAGCCATAAAATGTGAGTTTGTATGGGAAAGTGGTCATTCAAACAGCAGGTCAATGGAAAGCAAATTAATCGAGAAACATTTCTGTTCAAAGCAACAATTTGACTTTATGTTTAACTAGGTTCAAAACCAGCAATAGGATGAGGAAATTTAGCAGCTTTTGTTTATAGCAGCTTGATGCAGAAGGCAACCATGTAGGCTTCTGTCAGTTTTGCTTCCTTTCTTTCCTCATTTGAACACCAGTTTGACGTCTTGAGCGACCTACCATGCAGGGGATTTTCAAATGTGTGCTTTATTTCCATGCCCTTATGCAGTTAAAACTTAAGAGGACTAGGGTATGAGAGGATGATTTCCTATATATGCAGATGGGCGTGACAGTCATGGGGTTAGACAGTTCATTATTGGAGACAATAGTAGTAGCAGAAAGCTCCTTAATTTGTCATCACGAGACTTTGACCACCACCTCCACTGCAGGCAAGGAATTCATGGCAGCCTGTACCCTATCGCTCACCATGATGCAGACAATTCCTTGGGTAGTAAGTGATTTGATATAGTTTGCTTTATTCTAGCTCTCTAAATATACTGGTTGTGTTGATTTAATTTTTCTTGTGGTGTAATGTGGTTTTTGTGCATTTGAATTTTCTTCACTTAAAGTGCACTTCCTTTCATGCAGTAATTATTTATTCTCATTGTCATAATTATCTCCAGAATTTGGTTTCAACCATTTAAAATTATCATCGAATTTACCCTGGGTCTTGATTGTTCTTAGACAGCCTGGGAGTGAGTTTCTAGTGTGTTGATTGTCTTGGAATATGCACAGAAGCCTTAATTTGATGTTAAATTTGCACGAAACTCTGCAACTACTTAGATGAATAACTGAAAACTGTTTACTTTCACCAAGATACAAAGTCTCTTAAAAATTCATATGCAGCGGAATAAAAACTCAGAGATAAAGACACACACAAATTGACACATTTTTCTCAGGAACCCAACAGGGAAAACCTGCTTGCTTGATGTGGCTATTTTATTGATTATCCTTGGAGCAATTGAATCTATCACAAAGCAATCTGTCTCTCTTGAGAAAGCATTTTGCTTCTCACACAAATCTCAGCTAATACAATTGATCTTGGCCTGCCTTGATCTCGGTTTCTGCACACAATTGTTCCTTTGCTGCCTCTTTGACTTGCTCTGCAAACCCTGCTGTCTTGCTTCAATTCTGCTCTTCCTTCCTTGTGCAATTGAGCCCCTTATTCCTTGCGCTGATCTCCTATTTCCCAGCGCACTCCAGGCCCTATTTCTTAGCACGCTTCAGCTCCTATTTTTAGGACACCAACTCCTCTATCCTGCGCACAACCAGCTCCTAAATTCTAGCGCACTTGTTCCTCCTCTTTCTTGGGAAACAAGTTCTCTGTGCTCTCCGCAAACAAGACTCTTCTCACAAACTTGTGAGCTGCTTTATCTCACAGCCTTGTGCACAAAACAATGAATAATCTTTGTGTCTTCTTCTTTCTATTATAGGCAAACTTCGATCCAAGCAAGGAGTCCCAACTTAATTTAGAACTCAAACTCTGATAGCAAGTTTACTGAGAGTGTTACTCGCTCTCCTTCCAATCAGCACTGGAGTTGTTAACTCGTGCTCTCTCCAATTAACACTGGATATCTAATTCGCTCTTCCTTCAATCAAGACTGAAGACTAAATCGTTGTAACTGAACTGTTAACTGCCACCTCGTTTTGTAGTCAAACTGATGAAGACTTCACTTAATTGAAGCTCCAACTCTACACATGCTAACTTGATAATTATTCCAGTAAAATGGAAATAACTCATTCTAACTGAAGACTAACTCATGAGGACAACTCAAGGTTTTCACTGGCTAAGGCACAAGCCAGAAGACCTTGCTCGCTACTTTTTCAACACTCCCTCTTAGCGAGAAAGGTACTTCTAGAAGAACCTCTTCCACTTGGATTTGTCTTCAACACCACCACATTATCTACTATTGCAGTCGCTCCCTCTGAACTAGAAGACAACTGTTTTTTGTTGCGGAATATAATTTGAAGACTTGTTGCTTCCAACAATACTCCTATTCTGTGAGTCTTTCACCTCAGTCATAAGTGCCATGTACCTCGTGTAACTCTGTGGTTGCTTACTCTAGCCAAAGGTGGTATTGGGACGTTCAAGTGTCTTTTGATTCTCCCCAAACAACTCTTCCGCCCGCTTGACGTGAACTCTCTTTATACTGGGAGTCACTGACTGAGTGGCTGCCTCCACTCGCCATGGGTTTTGCTCCTCCTCATCCTACTGGTCGACCCAATTGCCAAATACTTGAGGCTCAAACTGAGATACTGGCTGAAGCTTCATTTTGAGTAGCTTTTCTTTGGTACCCTAACTTGCTCTTGCTCTAAGGACTTACTCAGAGATCTGCTCTCTCAACAATCACTTATCTACTCTGTGCACTTCTTGCAGTTCTGCTCAAGGGTTGTGCTTGTCTCTACCTGGAACTTGAAGAGATTCTTCATCCACACACCTATCTGCTGCTTACATCCATAAGCTAAGTGCTAGAGGTAAGCCTTACCTTCGCTAAAGATGAAATCATAACCCTTGGCCTCAAGGGTAGCTACTGAAGGAAGATTCTGCTTTAGGTCTGGAACAGACAGGACATCTCTGAGATGGAGAGGATTGCTTGACTCCCTATTAAAATTGACAATACCAACTCCTCAAGTTGTGTACATGCCGTCATCTTACTGCATGTCCTCCTTTAGGCGGCTGAAATACTTCTTGTTCCTTGTCATGTGGAAGGATGATCCTGAATCAATATACCATACACTGCTGTTTGCTGAGCTTGCCATGTAAGCTATCAATGAAAAATCTTTCTCAAACTATGCAAAAAACACATCTACCTCTGGTGATGCAGCTACATGATCCTTACTGCACTCCTTTTGATTAGGACATTTAGTGGCACAATGTCCGAGCTCATGGCAATGGAAGCACTTGATCTTGCTTAGATTTTCCCTTTTGATTGGTATCGACCTCTCCTAGGCCCTTCATGCCCTTGGCTGTGCTACCTTTGCCAACTAGGGCAAAGTTCTCCTCGTCCTCTGCTGGAGCTTCTATACCAACTCATGTTCCTCTCTAGATTTCTTCTTGAACACAATCACTCCATAACCTTTACCAATTGGGAATATTCTCTCCTAGGCCCTTGCCCTTGGCTCTGCTACCTTTGCCAACCAGGGCAAAGTTCTCCTCGTCCTTTGTTGGAGCTTTTGTACCACCTCATGTTCCTCTCCGGATTTCTTCTTGAACATAATCACTCCATAACCTTTACCAACTAGGAATAGTCTCTCTACCACTTACTGCATTCTAGAAACTATACCAAGACTTATGGAGTCTCAGAAGTGCAAGACTCACAAGGGCTTTTTTAGTTACTATCTTTTCCACATCACCTAGTACATCGCAAATCTGAGTGAACTTTGAAAGAAATGGGATGATGGGCTTTCCTTTGCTCATCCATATACTTCTTAGGTTCTCTTTGAGAGCAAGCTTCCTAGCATCACTGGAACCCTGACACAAATCGAAGATGGCTTTAAACTTCTCATATGTGTCTTCTTCTCATGGAGATGAGGGATAATATGGTTTCTGATCCCCTCAAGAATGATCCTCCCCGCCTTGGTTTCATTCTTGTTATGCTGGGCCAATTGTTGGGGATCTATAAGTGGCACTATTTGCTGTTTCATAAACTCTAGCACCCCACTATCTTCCAACCCCACTAATATTAGTCCTTGGAACGCCATACTACTATCCAAAGAATTGTTATGCTCTTCAAACTCTAGCGCAAGCCTTTTGCTTGTTTTGTGTTGTCCACTAACTGGTCAATCTGGTGTTGGTCTTTACACTGATCTCCGCTTTGATTCCATTTTAAATTTGCACGAAACACTACAACTACTTAGATGAATAACTGAAATATGAAACTAGTTTACTTTCACCAAGATACATAGTCTCGTAACGATTCACATGCAGCGAAATAAAAACATAGAGATAAAGACACATGCACAAGTTGACACATTTTTCTCAGGAACCCAACAGGGAAAACCTGCTTGCTTGATGTGCCTATTTTTATTGATTGTCCTTGGAGCAATTGAATCTGTTACAAAGCAATATGTCTCTTTTGAGAAAGTGTTTTGCGTCTCACACAAATCTCAGCTAATACAATTGATCTTGGCTTGCTTTGATCACTACTTGATCTCGGTTCCTGCACCCAATTCTTCCTTTGCTGCCTCCTTGACTTTCTCTGCAAACCCTCCTGTCTTGCTTCAATTCTTCTCCTCCTTCCTTGTGCAATTGAGCTCCTTATTCCTTGCGTTGATCTCTTATTTCCTAGCGTACTCCAGGCCCTATTTCTTATTGCACTTCAACTCCAATTTTTAGGACACAACTCCTCTATCTTGCGCACAACCAACTCCTAAATTCTAGCGCACTTGTTCCTCCTGTTTCTTGGGAAGCAAGTTCTCTACGCTGTCCACAAATAAGACTCTTCTCACAAACTCGTTAGCTGCTTTATCTCACAACCTTGTGCACAAAACACTGAATAATTTTGTGCTTTTGTCCTTTTATAGGCAAACTTTGATCCATGCAAGGAGGCCCAACTTGATTTAGAACTCAAACTCTAATAATGAGTTTACTGAGAGTGTTACTCACTCTTCTTCCAATCATCATTAGAGTTGTTAACTCATGCTCTCTCCAATCAACACTGGATATCTAACTCACTCTTCCTTTAATCAAGACTGAAGACTAACTCACTGTAATTGAACTGCCAAGTTCCAATTGCCGCTTTGTTCTATAGTCAAATTGATGAAGACTCCACTTAAAGGAAGCTCCAACTCTACACGCGTTAACTCGATTATTATTCCAGTAAAATGGAAATAACTTATCCTAACTGAAGTCTAACTCACAAGGACAACTCGAGACCTTCGCTGGTTAAGGCACAAGCCAAAAGACGTTGCCAAAAGGTTTGGTTTGCTCACAATTTTTAGACAAGTTTGCTTGTGTAGGCTTGGGTGATAACACTTTTGTGTCAAACATAACTTTCTCCCCCTTTTTGTTGTGATACTTACATCCATCTTTTTTAGTGTTCTGGTCATCTATGTTATAGAAGTGACAAAAGTATAAAATTATTTTCTAGGCACTCAAATTTTGTATGTTTATTCATGTTTATATTTTGCACGCTAGATTTGCTCTCTATTTTCTCTTCTTGTCATCTCCCATATTAACTTGGCAACATCTTTTAGTTCATCATTTGCAAAGGATGTGTCTTGAGTTTTCATTGGTGATTTGCTATAGATTTTGCTTGTAAGTTCACTTCCCAATGCACTACTTCTTTGTATGATGTTGTGGCAACTACCGCCATTCTATTTCTTGGAGTTGTGCTCAATGCTCATATTTGGTGTACGTGGAGTGTATTCTGGTTAATTATGATATTTTAATGTTTTGGAGTTTATAGGAGTTTGAATTAAAGAATAGGGATGAAGATACTACCACAAAAATTGACGTTGATACTATCAAAAAAACTTGAAGAGGAAATTTGTAAGAAGGTTGAGGAATTCCTAAATGTTCATGGGTTAAAATTAACAATGCAATCTAGAATTGAAGAAGGACAAAAGGGTTTGATAGATGGGTCACATTGCAACTTCAAAAGGAAAATATGAGAAGATTCAAGCAAGTTACTAGAAGATGCTTGACAAAGTTAAACTCCATTTAGAGGATGTACATGTCAAATATGATGATATTGTCTCAAAGACTAGAGTAATCAAAGTCCATGCAAAGAGGATAGAGGATTTCAGTGTCTATGTAAATATGGATGAAATGGGTGTGCAAAATGAAGGAAAACCATTACAGATGAAACCATATCATTGCCTTCATTACAAATAAACTTTTCAAGAAAAACAAGAAGATTGACATGGACATTATCAAGGAAGAAGATGGAATATTTAACAATATTCATGGAATTGGGCATCATGAAACCATTATGCAACAAAATATTATTAGAGACCAACAATGCATAGAATCAAAGGAAACAAAATTATGCAACAATTAACTATCAAGGTTTAAGACCAAAAATAATTGAGTTTGGTTGGATTTGATCATCATTGGTGGCAACATGAAAGCATGAATATAAAGAGATCCTATTATTTTGTTTTGTGACAAGTAATATGCTTGATTGCAAAACTCAAGACAAATCTTTTTGAAGGAG
The DNA here is from genome assembly GCA_000404065.3 of Pinus taeda. Taxonomy (NCBI): domain Eukaryota; kingdom Viridiplantae; phylum Streptophyta; class Pinopsida; order Pinales; family Pinaceae; genus Pinus; species Pinus taeda. The sequence continues at coordinate 17,034 of APFE030222441.1, forward strand.
GGTATTGTGATATGATCCCGAAAGGGGCATACATGCAACTAAATATATATGATATTAGCCAAAGGAGGGCATATATGGGGCTAAATTTATATGCATGTTATAGTGATTAGCCAAATAAAGGGGCCACATTTGCAATGTGCAAATAGGTGTTGAAATTTAGGTAGCTTGGAAGGTATTTTCGAGTGTAGAAAACTCACAAAAAGGAGTTTGTTGGGCTAAGTGCTTAAGTTTGGGGTTTTGGACCCAAAGCAGTGGGCTTGAAACCCAAGATTATGATTTTATATTCTAATTTGTTGTTGAGTGGTGAAATGGGGGTTTCTTGAAGGACAAAGAAGACCCCCAAGTCACTCACACAAGAGCGATATATAAGAGGCCAAAGGAGAGGCCTAAACACACATTGAGGAGGACTTCATGTGTGGAGGAAGAGAGCCCTAGAGGAGGCCGAGTTTTGTCCAAGGAGGTTGTAGATCCTAGAGAGAGATAGCTGCAACAAGGACGAGTTTGTTAAAGGAGGCTGAGGCTGATTAAACTCTATTCTGGTTGGATCTAGAGGGAACAAAGCCATAGTCAAGGGCTAGTACAATAGATCTAAGGAAGGTCGAGTAGGGTTGGGCCATATCTGCTTATCTATGGAATAGGTCCGAGGAGCATAAGAAAGCTGGGGTTTGGTCAAGGGCAAGGAAGGCTGGTCAAGTCTAAATAAGGCAGGGAGGAGGCTGTGGACTGGTTAAGGAGGTTGTCAAGGTGAAGACAAAGTAGGGCTGAGTGCTTGTAAGGTGGTCGAGGGTCTGATCAGTGAGACCAAAGTTTAGATCTAACATGTTGAGATGTTTTAGGGCCATCCATAGGCTTTGTTCTGTGCAAATGAAGTGCTATAGCCCTATATGAGGAATGAGGGCCTCAAAAATCATGCCCAAACAGGTTGAGAGGCATCTAAAGAAGGCCACAGTGTGATCAAGCAAGGCCGAAGGCTTCAAGAAGAGAGGTAGGTTGATAGAGGGTCATCTGTAGAAGATCGAGTGCTCGAAAACCTATGGGAAGGCTGTCGAGTTGGAAAAAGGGTGTTGTAGATGAAGACAAGGTGCTATAGCAGGTTGAGCTAATGAAAAGGGTTGTAAGGAGGCTTGCTGAGTTGTGTAGGGCTGGAACAATAGGAAAGAGCGCTGAAGGAGTTTTCTATGGACAATAAGTAGTCTGTGGGCTGAAGAGATAAACCCAAGACTTAAGAAACTAATTGAGGGTCTGCCATGTGGTCAAAGGTGGATTAAGAGCCAAAAGGAGTTGTTTGGGTAGTATTTGGAGGTAAAGGACAACTAGGAATAATTGACCAAGAGCACTAAAAGGGCCGGTTGTCAAGGACTACAAACAAGTAATTTGTGTGTTTTGTCTTTGTTTTTCCTGCGAAGATGAGGACTTGATGGTCTAGGCCACAACCCTAGCTGTAAAAGTCAAGGGAATGACTAGGTATTTTAGTTTTGTATCAGGGTTTGTAAAGGGTCATGATCCTTGTTACGAGCGCCCTAAGGTTTTCTTGTTAATGGACAAATAAGAAACGAGATTTGGGCCATATTTCTTGTGTACTGTCATTGATTTCATTGTTGATATATTCTGCTATGCAAAGTGCTTCTAGTTGAGTATATCTAGTGTGTTTATGTGCTTGGTTACGTCATACACCAAACATAAGGTGCATGGGAATTTCAATAATAGGTCTATATAGAGATCATACAATCATTATTAAGGAACATGTGATTTGGATGTATGAATGTATTGGGGTGTTTGGAGGAGATTCTCTTATTTTAAGGAGCTATTTTGTAACTCATGTCTCATCTATTTTGGAGTTGCGCTCCATGCTCACATTTGGTGTGCATAGTAGTGTACTTGAGTTATTACAATATTTTAATGTTTTGCTAGGTAACAAATTCTTCAAACTTGAACATTGGTCACACAAAAGTGTTTTAACAACTGGTTTCCATTCTAAATTTGGACAAGTGGATAGTGCTCTCATCATGATGAAACTAACAAAGGAAGAAGTGCCCTCAATTAGGGCTCACTTGTCACTCATAAAATCTCAAAAAAGGTGTTGAAAACAAGTTAAATGTGAATTTGCTTGTTCACCAAGCAAAGTCACAAAAGTTCTAGAAAGGTGTATTTGACACAGTGTAAGCAACATCCACACATCACTCATCTATCATTCAAATGATTTCAAAGCATAGCTTAATGAGGATGGTACCTTATCACGCTTATTTTCCAAGGGGATACTTAATAATGTGGGTGATATGTATTATAGAAACATTGGAAGCAATATCATTTGTTTAGAATGGCAATAAAAAACATGTGGTGGTCCATAAATGACATCTACAAGATGTCCTTGGGAAAGATACACTTCTAAGCTAATATGATCTTCTAGAAGGCCGAAACTCTTGGACAAGGGCTAGCACAAGTTGTTGTTATGAGGTGTAGGAACAAGTGTTAATAGTGATCCCAAATTAGGGATATTATTGCCTTGTTGGATGTTTAGAATCTAGATATTATAGATTTCCTTCTATTATGCATTGCAGAAATTGAAATTTGGCTTGACTTTGACCTTTTCAACATAAATTCGAAATTATAATAACACACCTAAGATGCAATCTTAACACACACAAAACTTAGGAAACCACATAAGACTAATTGAGTATGTCTATAAGATTCTTCAAGACCACATGATGAAGTAATTTTTGATTTAATGAAAAACTTTACGCAATAAATTAGAGTTTGATATCTCTTTAAATCATTAATATATCAGGATATGATTCGTTTTGAACTTGACTCAATCATCAATTATGAAAATTGTGTCATAATAACACTTGTTCATTAAAAACACATTGAAACATAAAATGTAAAATTCAACTCAGCACTTGAAAACCAAATCAAAACCTGAAATCAAACTTCTGAACTCCACTAATGAAATCAAAGAATGCATCTAGTTGATTGAAAATAAACCCACTCTAACTGGTAGGACTTGTGTCCAACCGACATACTCAAGAAACTAGTGGTCAATATAATTGGTTGATTATATGAGATCTCTCATCTTAATCAAAGCTCTGGTGTAGCTAATTAGGTGAGCAATCCACTCTATGAGATGGTTCTTTGTGTTCAACAACCAGACGAGGCAAGCATGTATTATTTTTGTAACTTCTAAAATGATGGAGTACTGAATAGTAAGAAGGTAAGAATTCCATGTTGATCTCCAAAATGCATTCTCCATCCATTGAGAAACCATTATCAAATCAATAGATTTCTCATGCTGTTTGGAAATAATAGCCATTGTTATCACCTTCTAGTTGGCGAAAATTGTGCTTTTGTTGCATTGAAGGCACTCCTTAATATATTGGTATTCCAATTTCAAACCTTGAACAACTATAGAG
>APFE030222443.1:0-19740 GCA_000404065.3 Pinus taeda
ATAAGAGAATCACCCAATCAACTGTAGTAACTAGATCAACAATAATAGGACCAAACCCAGAACACAACAATGATAAACAAAGATTTTAAGAGAAGTAAGCACCCTGCTCAACTGCTCGCCTGCTTACGTAAGCACCCTGCTCAACTGCTTGGCTGCTTACAGTACTCACCCTGCTGAACTGCTTGCCTGCTTACAGTACGCACCCTACTCAACTGCTCGCCTGCTTACGTACGCACTCTGCTCAACTGCTCGCCTGCGTACCTCGCTTTGAGTCCATTGAACTGTCTGCGGTCCTCCGCACCTGAAACCCTTCTGTGCCTGCGTACGGGCGCACCTGCAACCCTTCTGTACCTGCGTACCGGCGCACCTGAAACCCTTCTGTGCCTGCGTACGGGCGCACCTGAAACGCTTCGTTCCTGCGTATGTACGCACTTTTCTATCACTGTACCTACGTACCTTCGGGCATAGATGATTTCAAGACTTCAGAAAGAACCCAGACAGTCAGATCTACAAATCTGAACATGCGTCGAAGAGATCTTAGTCCATCAGTAGATTCGCCTTATTTAGATCTAGACCAGATCTTGCCCTTATAAGATATTCAACCAAAAACATGCTTAAGCCAAATGATCTCCTTTGCTTTATATAGTAAAGCTCTTCCTTAAATCATGGATTAATACCACGGGCCGACACCATAATAAAACAAAACCGTCGGCTAAAAACCAAGTGTAAAACATAAGAAACCCCACGTGTGCTTTTCTTTGCCTTGAAATGTGTGCACTGGGGGTACGCACCTCCTAAACGGGATAACTGCGTATTAGGACATGGTCCCTTCACGGTGTACTTGCGGGTACGCACTTTCTGTAAGGTGTACCTGCGTACCCCTTAGTTTCTTCAATATTTGAGAGCTGATCATCAATCTTTGCTACTGACCTGTTGTACAGTGATCCATCACCTGTATGGGTTGCCATCAAGGACAACACTTTAGCCATAATGCCAACAAATCCTTTATTCTTGATTACATTCATTTAACAGATATAATCGAATACATTCAAGCATTAAATAAGCATTCTAATGTAAACATAGATTGTATCATAATATAATCATATGCATTAAACAAAGACAAAATACATTGTGATTTATAAAATACTTCTCTTTATTGATATCTCAAGTTCAATACAGACTCTATCCACCCTGCGCACATAGCTGCAGGGGTCCATGCACTCAGTTGCAGACTTCCACCCTAGGCTTCTGCACACTCAGCTATATAGCCTCTATCTATGCTAAGACCTGAGAACGCTTAGAACTTCTTACCCTAAAAAATCTTCTTCTTCTTATCTTAGACTCTTCTAAGACTCCCTTTTTATACAATATCATGGTCCACGTACCATGGGTAGATCTTTACAGCCGACATGAGACTTCACAAAACAAGGGCGGAAGACCTGTTAGGCCACTAATTTGTCATTATTAATATCACTTTTTAATATCTATTTCATCCATTTCTACCATTCTTTATCACGTCATTTATCATATAATTCCATTTTATAGTTATTATGATCTTATTAGTATATTCCATTTTTCTCCTTTATTTTTAATAAATTGATTATTATTATGCATGATTTTACCAATGATGGTTTACTAATGGATGTTTTGTAACATCACTCACGATTTTAGCCTACAATATATTTTCCAGATTGCAATTTTGATCTCCAACTCACAATTAAATATTCCAACTCAGAAATTTGCTTGAATAATAACTGACAGTTTTGCATTGGACGTTTCGGACAAATGAAGGAGAATCTAGACAATTTGAAAACATTGGTTTTGTCCAAAACGGACCGAATTAGGTTTGTAATGAGTAGTTTTCCAAAATTCGATTTGTATTAAGAGAAACGGAAGGTTCTTTGAAGACGAGTTTCTGAGATTTGTTGTTGTGGCCGTTTTCCAAATTCTTCCAATTGCAATACCAAATTCGACTTGCTCCTGCTGAATGTTGATGGAAAGATCTTTCAAATATGATCTTGCTGATCAATTCATTTTTTACAATCCAAATTTGTAATGGAAAAAATTTTGTAATCATATTTTTTGTAACTTCCCTTTGCTTTCTGTGTATTTAAATGAAAACAGAGATCAAAGAGAAGAGGAAAATATGAGGAGAATTAGAAGATAATTGAGAAGGATAATTGGGGAATAATGAGAGATAATTAGCTCATAGGAGATGGACAATTATTAGATAGGATGTAGGAGAGTAGATAAGAGATAAGAGATGAGAGGATGAGCAATTGTTGAATTTGAGGCAAAGGCAAGAGCTTCATTATGTTGTAATTATTTCTCTCATGTGTTCTAATAAGGAAGTTATCCATTGAGTTCTACATCTGTTATTTGTAATCTGATCTAAGTTATTTCTCAAGGCGAAACTGAGTCTTTGGTAGGTGGGCCCACTACCTTGGACGAGGTGTTGCCTTGACCATGTAAATTAGTTTACTTATGTGATTGTTTATTTGAATTCCAATTGTCATTCCTTAAAGTAGATTTCATTTCTTTCAACTAATTTGGTTTTTGCTGCATTTTCCAGATTTGTTATTTCATCCAATTTCTAGATTTCATTTAATTTGTTGCTCTAGATTAGCATTTGAATTTTGTTGAGTGCAATAGATTAAATTTCCAATTCAGCAGTGTGTGGTTTAATCTAGAAAATATTCAAGTTGTGCGATTAGCATAATTGTTTTTCCTGTCATTTGCTTTCTTCTTTTTAATTTTAGTTTTATTATTCAAGTCTTGCATTTTATTTCTTATTGAATGAGCTTGATAGTACAAAATACAATCATGTAGAACCAGTGTTAGTTGTTGGTATTGCTATGCATATATTTTTCCGATTGGACGCTCCTCAGGTTGATAATTAGTGTCTAGGAGATTAGTTGTTTTATTCGTTTATAAAGGAATTAATTTTACCCAACATTTTGGTGTCATTGCCAGGGAGACAGTCAAGTTTCACTACCACACTAATATCTGGTTGTAGATGCATACCTGACTTCATGAGAGCTGGATATTGAAGATGGAAGGTAAGAACCTACGTGTGCATCCTGGGGAAATAGTGATGGGTCTACACTCAGTAGTCAAGCTTAGGTCATATAGCATGCACTGATAGAAGTATAAATTTTAGAGGTAGAATTTTGAAAGAAAAAATCTCATAATTCCACTCAAGTGGTGATGTAGGCACCACCCATTCCACTAACCAATTGATAGGAACATTTGAAGGAGGAGCCTAAAAGAAACACATGAAGAACATCTTCTATTATGGTAAGAAATGGCTCACATTTCTACTTTTTCATTCCCTATCAAAGATCTAGGAGGAGTGACGAATGCAAATAATTCCCCCATCTTCTCTACCAAATATTCATGGTTTGGCAAACGAAGACCCAGATACATTTTTATTTGAGTTTGAAGTACTTTGTAGAAGATATGATTATTGTACTAATGATCAAAGGTTGAAAGTGTTTCCTCTTACTCTAAAAGGGGCAGCTCTCTGATGGTTCATGAGCCTTCGTGGGAACTGCATCCAAACATGGGAGGACATGAAGAACGTATTCTTGAAGAGTACCAAGACTATTGCAAGGCCAATGAAGATATTTTTAGTGTGATACAAGGGGAATATGAAATATTTAAGGACTATGTAGAGCAATTTCAATACAACCTTAAAAAATCAAAGCATAAGTATTTGGAAAAAGAGATCTTAAAAACACTCCTACTCGACAGAATCAAAGATGAATTTTTAGAACTCTTAAATCTAATGGGAAAAGGTGTTGTTTTTCAGTTATCATATATGATGTTTGTGAATTATGCATAAGGTATTCAAGAGAAATATTTAAGGCTGGTAATAATTCTAGAGAAGATTCTTCTTTCTTTTCCAAATCTACTGCAAGAACAGGAGATATAGGAGTTGAAATCAATGATTTATTTGAACATTTTAAAATTGATTTTATTAGCTCTCTAAATTCACAATTGGATGTTTTGCAGGTTCATAAAAATCAAGAAATTGAAGTGGTGTTTTTCCCTCCTTGCCAAAGGGAGCATCCCATAGATAGTCACTATTCCTTATCTAGGATGGAAGTAGCATATCAAAGACATGGGGAAGCTGCAACAAGGTCAAAGCCATGGAAATTGTGGCCAACATGTATGATTCAAAACACTTCCTCTCCATTTTCTTACTTGCATAATCCATTATGGAATATCATGTGTTAGGGCACCCATGTCAATCTCAATATAACCCCCACCAATCTTGTCGACAAGTTTGGCATGGTTCATCTTATGATTTCATGACTACTCTCCCTCATCTTATAGCAAAAAAACATCATCCATATTCTTCACTAGCTCTTCCACAACATATTTCTTGCATATCAAAATCATCCACACAACCCAATCAACTACATCACCTAAATCCTCAATGCCCTACACAATTTTCTGCTCAACTCATTTCACACCCTCACCATAATAAACTAGTATAACATGCTTACAATGTTGAACTGCAAAATTTACCTACCCTTCCCACCCATTATATCTCACATGCACCATTGTAGAAAACTTATATGTATATTGGGAATGTTTCAAATCCAAAAATTGTAGAGGTTATGAAAGAAAATGAGGTTTCTTTTGGCCTGCATCAACAAACCGTATTAAATACTCAAGAACTTCATGATATGATGGCGATGGGAAATCGGGAAAGTAAGGGATATATTGAAGATTAGTTTCACTCCATCATTTTTTTGCAGCCTCACTCCATACTTCAACAATTTTTGGCACCATCTTTTCAAGGGAAGTTGACTTCTCATACCCTACTATTTATTAAAATGCATTTTTCAAATTTGGGTATATACATACTGGAGGCCTTATTTAGAAAATGGCTCCACTGGAAGTACTCTTATACATAAGCATATTCAATTTTCAAAGAAGAGTACGTTAGCATAGAAAATAAATAAATAAGGACATAAATAAATACATTTTTATTATTATGTAAAAATAGTTGTTTTGTTGCAACACGTTGTGGAAATCAACATCAGTGATAAAGGTTTTAATTTATTTGTGTATGTAAATGCATTATAATGAAAATAATAGTTCTACAAACACTCATATTCATTTTTATCACCACTATGGAAAAATTTATTGAATATCATATTTTTTGGCTCGTGGGCTTAATGAAAGTTCTAAAAACACAGCCGGGACAGTCATGTTTTGAGGGACCAAAAGGGAATATTTTTAATTATCCCTTTATGTATACTTCCCAACCCAGTTTGAATCATTTCATTTGGATTTGAAATGAAAAAGTTATAACCAAAACATTGACTGGGTGTCTAGTAGACAGCTCAGGAACAGAGTTCGGAAAGTCCGTTTTGGAGGCCTAAATGACTATATTTTTAAAACCTATTTCTATGGTATATTCCTCTATGAATATAATTTACAAGGAAATTTAAATCACTCCATTTTGATATCGTATGAGAATGTTATGACCCAAATACTAAATGTCTATCATAAATCAGCACTCTTAAAGCTTTATTTTTCCAGTTGTTTATTAAAGTATTTGACAAATCAATTCTTCTTGTATTCAAAACCTGTTTTTATTGGAGATAAATAAATGAATATAATTTCATTTCCAATTTGAATCAGTTCAATCCGTCATCAAAAGAAAAAGGTATGCTTAAAATATCCTCTGTTGGTCTAAGCTGGGAAATCGAAAATGACTTTGTTATGCAGGTCATCCTAAGTAAATTTGACAAATCATCTCATGAAATTTTAAAAACATGTTGATATTATAGATATAAATTTGAATTTAATTTCATTTGGCTTTGGAATCACTCAAATTGTACAAAAAACGAAGAAGTTATGATTAAAACACTGCAGGTTAACATGATTGGTCACTGCTCTCCCGCAAGTAATAAATTAATTTTAGTTTGTTATTTTTTCCATGGATTTGTTTCATAGAGTAACTACTTATTATTTTTTTGCATAAATCTTGGATTAGGGGATCCCGATCACCTCTATATCTCCATGATTTAATGTTTTATTGCAGGTAGACAATCGTTTTTTTCCAGGTCCTAAGATAATAAAGAAGGTCAATTTATGAACGAGCGATTTTTGAAGGAAATTTTAATGAAACAAGGGCATTTCATCCAATTTATTACTTAATGGATTTATAACAGAAGAAATGGAGAATTTATTTCCATTTGAAGATTCATGTCACTACTGCCAAAACATTTTTCCAAGAGATCATGTTTTTCCATTGACATATTGATACCCCTTAGGAAATAAAATCATAGTTGTTGTAACTTAATTAATTTATTTATTTACTGTTTTTAAATAAAGTGTTGTTTCTTTTCTGATTTTTCTTATGTTTTTGTGTTTAGGTGTTGCCTCCTTCAAAGTTGTAGTTTCCGCTCCATTGACGATTGAACAACACTTTTGTGTGTCTTATTTTCGTTGTTCAAACGATTGAACGATTATTGTTCAATCGATTGAAACACTTTTGTGTGTTTTATTTCTATTGTTTAAAGGATTAAACGATTGTTGTTCAATCAATTGAACAACACATTTGAGTGTTTTATTTTTGTTGTCCAAATGGCTGAATAATTGTTGTTCAATCGATTGAACAACACTTTTGCATGTTTTATTTTTGTTGTTCAAATGATTGAACAATTGTTGTTCAATCGTTTGAACAACACTTTTGCATGTTTTATTTTTTTTGTTCAAACGATTGAACAACACTTTTGCATGTTTTATTTTTTATGTTCAAACGATTGAACGATTGTTGTTCAAACGATTGAACGATTGTTGTTCAATCAATTGAAAAGCACTTTTGCGTGTTTTATTTTTGTTATTCAAATGATTGAACAATTGTTGTTCAATCGATTGAACAACACTTTTGCGTGTTTTATTTTTTCCGTTCAAATGATTGAATGATTATTGTTCAATCGATTGAACAACACTTTTGCATGTTTTATTTTTGTTGTTCAAATGATTGAACAATTGTTATTCAATCGATTGAACAACACTTTTGCATGTTTTATTTTTGTTGTTAAAATTATTGAACGATTGTTGTTTAATCACTTGAACAACACTTTTGCGTGTTTTATTTTTTTTGTTCGAATGATTGAACGATTGTTGTTCAATTAATTAAACAACACTTTTGCATGTTTTATTTTTGTTGTTCGAAAGATTGAATAATTGTTGTTCAATCAATTGAATAACACTTTTGCATGTTTTAGTTTTGTTGTTCAAATGATCGAAAGATTGTTGTCCAATCGATTGAACAACATTTTTGCATGTTTTATTTTTGTTGTTCAAACGATTGAATGATTGTTGTTCAATCGACTAAACAACACTTTTGTGTGTTTCATTTTTGTTGTTCAAACGATTAAACGATTATTGTTCAAACGATTGAACAATTGTTGTTTAATCGATTGAACAACACTTTTGTGTGTTTTATTTTTGTTGTTCAAATGGTTGAACGATTGTTATTCAATCAATTAAGCAACACTTTTGTGTGTTTTATTTTTGTTGTTCAAATGATTGAATGATTGTTGTTCAATCAATTGAACAACACTTTTGCATGTTTTATTTTTGTTGTTCAGATGATTGAATGATTGTTGTTCAATAAATTAAACAACACGTTTACGTGTTTTATTTTTGTTGTTCAAATGATTGAACAATTGTTGTTCAATCAATTGAACATCACTTTTGCGTGTTTTATTTTTGTTGTTCAAACGATTGAACGATTGTTGTTCAATTGATTGAATAACACTTTTGCATGTTTTATTTTTGTTGTTCAAATTATTGAACAATTGTTGTTCAATCAATTGAACAACACTTTTGCGTGTTTTATTTTTGCTATTCAAATGAGTGAACAGTTGTTGTTCAATCAATTAAAAAAACTTTTGCGTGTTTTATTTTTGATGTTCAAACGATTGAACGATTGTTGTTCAATCGACTGAACAACACTTTTGTGTGTTTTATTTTTGTTGTTCAAATGAATGAATGATTGATGTTCAATCGATTGAACAACACTTTTGTGTGTTTTATTTTTTTTGTTCAAACAATTGAACAATTTTTGTTCAATCGATTGAACAACATTTTTCTATTTTTGAATTTTGTTGTTCAAATGATTGAACAATTGTTGTTCAATCGATTGAACAATTGTTGTTCAATCGATTGAACAACACTTTTATGTGTTTTATTTTCGTTGTTCAAATGATTGAACGATTGTTGTTCAATTGATTGAACAATTGTTGTTTAATTGATTAAACAACACTTTTGTGTTTTTTGACTTTTGTTGTTCAAACGATTGAACGATTGTTGTTCAATTGATTGAAAAACACCTTTGTGTGTTTTTATTTTCGATTTTGTTATTCAATCGATTGAATGATTACTGTTCAATCAATTGAACAATATTTTTTGTGTTTTTGTATGAATAACTGTGATTTCTCTTTACTGTTTCATCGCTAGTCATTTGTCATTTTTCTTTCTCTTTTATGTTTTGAATAAAAAACCATCTGGTTGGATTTGTGCCTAAGATAAAGAAAAACAGTAATATTAATACCATTATGACTTATAAAACCTTTTGAGGGTCATATTTAATCTGAAGCTAACTTGGTGCACCTATATAATGACTGGTTGAATATATTCTCTTTAGACACATCATAAAATGATTTATTATTCTACTACGATGCCAGTTTATCTTTTACACTTTCAAATGGATAAATGCCTTTGATATGATGATATGGGGGGGAAAGCATAACTTTCATTGGATTTTTTTTTTACTTCTTATGCCATCCCTGACTCTTAAAGAGTAAATGAGCTTCCCTCTCTTTACAATAAAATCATTCAAATATAAAAATATGAAAATTGTATAAGCATTGTCTTAAAGAGGATAGGGGGTATCATCATGAGCCAGCCTACCATGATCATAAGGGTGTAATAGGAGACATTCCATTATGACCACCATGCCAAGGTAATGACCTTCTTGATAGTTAAAACCATTAGAAGGACATGGGGTCTCATTACGAGCTAGCCTCATCACTTTTATATATCCTAGTGAATGGCACTATGATGATCTAGTTACTGTTGAGTGTTGGAAAAGGTATGTATTCACCATTTATTTCTTTATCTTTTCCTTTGAATCATAACTCTTTTACATTCTAAGAGGGTAATACGTTAAAGAATTATGATAGAATTAAGGAAATTTGTGATTGATACAAACTAACTAATTATTGTATTTTTCTATGCAGAAAGTGAAGGAAATAGAAAATCATTATTCGGGAGGAAAAGACAAAGCAGAATCAACTGTTGTCCCTTTGACAGGAAGCCGTATCTAGACAAGGAGATCAAGATCGGAGTACATGGACTAGGAAAAGGAAGAGAAACTGCAGTATCAGCGCAAGAAGAAAAAACAATGAATTGGAGATCAAAGATATAGTGAATCCCTCAGGATCCTTTGATCCTGAGGGATCGTTGCTTCAAGACTTATCGGTACTCTTGATACTTCCACCCGGCCATTATAAAAAGGGACAATGCTAGTAGCCCAAGGGGTGGATTTATTGTCAATTTGTAGAACTTACTATTGTAATCTTAACTTTGATCATCGACTCTCTTTGAAGAGTGATAGTTGTAACTCTACCATTTATGATTAATATATAACTCAGTTGTTGTTCCATTATCTAATTCTGGAGTAAATGTAGCAGTGCTTCCTTGGTGGCTAAGGGCTCGGCCCTAGTGGATCCACTTGCTTCTTGTATCACTATTTTACGATTACAATCGTGTGTGGTTTGATTTCTTTTGCATTTCTTTAATTTGATTTATTCAATAATCTTTAGTTCCTGAATGTTTCATTGAATTGCTCTGTTATATCGAAATCATAATTGGATAGCGAGATTATTATTTACAACTTGAAAAGTCATGTTGTTCATTCTAAAACAATATTACACTGTCTAATTCGGATTCTGCTGTTCATTTACAGATTGCTATTGTTGTTCATTTACAGTTGCGATTGTTGTTCATTTAACTATGGTTCACTTATAGTTGTGATTATTGATCATTTAACTGCCATTCAATTACAGTTGCAATTGTCATTCCTTTATACCTGTAGTTAATGTTCATTATGCTAGAATAAGATTACTGATTCAATTACTCTATATTTATTGTGTGTTTACACTTAATTAGGTTTGTTGTTCCTTTATTAGTTAAGATTGTTGTTCAGTTCATTTCGATTAAGATTGTTGCTCAATTCAGTTCTATAGATTAAGTTTTGTTGTTCGACCTTTTCAATAGATTTAGTTGCTATTCCTTTTCTACTAATCAAATTGCTATTTCCAGAATTTTCTTTGGTGTGGATAGAAATATCTACAACTGTAACGAACATTGACTACTGTTGTCTAAGTTCTTAGATTGAAGGTCTTATCTATGATTTATTTTCATTTACATCAGCTTACAGGGGAAAGAGTTATCATTACTGCATCGTTGACTAATGAGTGAATGATTTAGTTACAAAGCGTTTAAGTTTCTTGTAGTTACAATTAGATTTTATTTCCAGCATGCAGTTACTTTTGTAAGCACTATAATGCAAACATTACCCTTGAACAAGTGACTGCCTTAGATTGAGTACACTCTTGAGATAAAAAATCGTACCTGGATTGATAATTAATGTATGGTAAATACAGGTTAAAAGACACATTTTTATCACCGACCATTTTGGTGCCATTGTCGAGGAGAGTGTAGCCATTTGTTTCTTTTGAAAAGAGAGTAGTGTAAGTACCTGCTAGGAGAGAGTTGGGTTTTAAAAACGGAAGGTAAGAACCTGCGTACGGAGCATGTAACAACCCTTCTCCCCCATCTGATTTCCTGTAGATTTGTTGATTATTTTGGGTAGAAATAAGTATTTGATTTATGTGCATGACTAAGTAGAAAAAGCCTGAAAAGAATCCAAAACCACTACCCAAACTTGATAAAGCTAAGGGACGGGTGACCCTTGGCCGATCGACTTTTATAGATTATATCCTTAAAAAAGCAAAATCTCAGCCATCAATAGGCCCTAGAGAAGCTGCTTCTAGACAACCTACTAGTTCCCTTCGAGCCACAGAATCACCATCTCTAGCCTTTGCTAAGGTGCACAGCCAAACAAAGGAGCAATATTTTCAAGAAATTGAGAATTCTAGCCCAAAATCACTACAAGAAGGGAACCTTAGTAATCTCTGTGAAGGAGGAGGAGAAATAGGGGAAACCAAAGAACCAAGATCTCCTCTTAAAATAGTTCAGCCACTAAGCAGCCCAGATAAGAGGAGTGTTATCAAAATCATCCAAAACAAAGGTTAAGAACCTGAAGAGCTAAGATCCCCCCAGTCATTAGTTCAGCAAGGAACTCTCATCATCCTAGACAAAGGAAGTGTTATTAAGGCCATTCCTCCTCCTTCTAACCAGCCTAGGAATACACCCCTAGAAATCCCAGAAGGATATTGGCACATATTTGACCAAATGGCCCGGAACCAACAAACACCCCAAACCTCCACACTGCAATATCCTATTGTAGATACTGCAGTTAATGCACCTATGAAGGCCATTCCTCTCCAACATTTTCCTACATTCCATGGCCTAAAATCGGAAGATCCAGATGCATTTTTATTTGAATTCGATGTACCGTGTTGGGGGTATGACTATACCAACGATCCCCAAAAGCTAAAATGATTTCCCTCCACATTAAAAGGAGCAGCTTTATGATGGTTTATGGGGTTAGGTGGAGGTGTTATAAATGACTGGGATCATATGAAAGGTGCTTTTCTAAAGAAATATCAAGATTATTGTAGCTGTAGATAATTAAAGGATGAAATATTTTAGATGGTAGCCAGACCTAATGAAACATTGGAGGAATATGTTGAACGTTTTCAGTATAATCTTCAGACATCTCCTTATGCATCATTACCCTTACCTGAAAATGTATTAAAAACAACATTAATTAAAGGGATGAAGGAACAATGGGTTGAAACACTAAATATTATGGGAAAAGTTGGCATCTATCAAGAAAACTTTGCTGACATTATTGATTTGTGCATCAGGATTTCACAAGGTAGTACAAGGCTAAAACCAGCAGAACGTGACATGCTCACAAGGGACAACAAGATCTTCAAGTGGAGGAGTAACCCGCGCAGAAATCAGGAATTTACTGGAGAATTTCAAAACTGATATATTGGGGAATCTGACAACGTAGCTCGATATTATGCAAGCTAAACAAAAACAAGTAGAAGTAGAGCAAAATCTGGCAATATTCTGCCCTAGATGCAAAAAGAAACATAGCCATAAAGAGTGTCCACTGGATGCAGTTCAAGTCTACCCTATTTGTACAAAATATCACTCCACATAGAACTGCCCCTCACTTTCGGGATTGAAATCAATGTACAAAGAAGAGGAAGAAGAATCAAAACCAGTGTACCTACTCAATCAGCGCTGTCAATTGTAGCCACAACAACCAGGTATGCCCTCTAATCCATCTTCTTCTTTCTAGCCTCTGCAATATCATGCTCAGCAATATAATACAATGTGGCAAAATTACCCACCCTTCCCAAACTGGTCTGTTATCCGGGAATAGTGTCCACTTGGATGCTGCTATTCCCACTAAGATGGGTGGCTATCTTAGAAACAAACAATCAAAGTCTACTATTGCTTCCTTTTATGAAAATAGATAAGAGGAGAACCAAGAGGGCCAACCTGAGTCTTGCATTTAATTTCCTCTCCTTCTTGATAGAGTTTCGCCGCTTCTTCTTTGTCTACCCAGCTTCACAAGAACCTATGGAATCACAACAACATACTACTATGCAGGAAACAAGGATCTAAATTCATAAATAATACAGGATCAGATGTGTATTAACCATATACATGCATATATAAACAAGTACACAAGAAAATGGAAGGAAACAAGAATAGCTTTATTCAGATGAAAAGTAGCAAGAGGATTACAACCATGTGCTCTGACCCAGCATCATCCTCCAGCTAGGAAGCCCTTCTTCACCTCAAGCAAAGCTATATCACCCAACACTGTGAATGTACATAAGAATATCAACGGCACTTCTCTATAAGATATAAAATTCCAGCCTCCGGATCTTTGTGATGAGGGATCCATATATAGATGATTACAGAGAGGTGAGTCATCTTTTGGGATCTTGATTAGTGTCTTCTCTCTGATAGTTCCTACTTCCGCTTGGAGAATGATGATCTCTTACTCATACCTAGTCGAAAATGGAGAGGCAAGTGTCAGAGGGGAAGCTTCTGGAAGATTCCATGATCTTCCACCTCGCATTTTTGTCCCTACCATTTGTCCATTACCGACCATCACACCCTACAGAGGAGAAAACCAGTATGCATCGCACTCTGTACATGAAGGTGATATGCATCACACCCTCTGCATTGAGCTTTCAGTATGGTCCAATTTTGACCATTTATGAGCAGTTTTCAGTGGAGAACTTCTGGGAGATGATGTAATCAGTTGGCCTTGTTCCTTTAGGCAGTGAAGCAACACTTTTAGGGACTTAGGAGCCCTCAGTTTATGAACATTTATGATTGGGGTTGAAGTGCCTAAAAATGTCTATAACATGGTCACAACAACCATTTCCTTCATCACCATGGCCAAATAAAAAAATCCAACCTAATTGGCCAAATTTTCCCTACTCTCCACCATATTGGCAAAAAAATGCATATCCAACACAATGGTCCCCTCCCACTTTGTAGAGTCAAGCCTGGTAATCAAACTGGAAAAGGCTAATGAATCAGCTAGTTGGAACCATCCCTCTCCCTCAACCCACACTGCCAGTGCCATATACACTACAACAAAATCCCCAGTCCAACTTAAGACCGCAACTCCCAGCCCAACCCAACCCTAATAATAGACCAGTTCAATCTGTTCAAATAGTCAAAACATTAGAACTAGAAACCGATGTAAGGGAGTGCAACAACCTTGAATTAAGGTATAGGCACATAATAGAAACTGAGGGGGATAAAAATTCTCAAGTTGAAAATCAGTTACCCATAGAACAACCATTACAAGAAGAAGATGTGGTCAGACTACAAACTCATGACCAAGAAACCACGTCTTCTCCCCCATTTCTAGAATGATTAATCATACCACGCCCTATAGAACATCTTGATTTTGATCTTCTGGGAGAACTAAGGAATTTGTGTATAAAAATCCCACTCCTCGAAGCTATCCAAGATATCCCAATATATGCAAAAAACTTCAAAGAGTTATGTATAAGAAAGCCAAAGAGGAGAATAACAACTAACCCAACTGTCCAAGTAGTTGGCACCCTATCTGATCTCATATCAGGAAGAGAAGCACCTATCAAATATGAAGACCTAGGGAATCCTATAGTGACGGTGCAAATCAATGGACAAACCTTTTCAAATTCCCTAGTTGATTTAGGGGCTGCAATTAATATTTTAACAACCACCACTTGTCAAAAACTTGGCATTACATCAGCGGAACCAACCTCCATCTTATTGGAACTGGCTGACCGATTAGTGGTTAGACCAGAAGGTACACTACACGATGTAATGGTATCCATAGATTCCTGGGAATACCCTGCCGACTTTCTGATAATCAACCCCAAAAACCGACTCGATGGTCACCCTTTAATCTTAGGTAGACCTTGGTTTGCAACTGCTGATACTTACATTGGCTGCCGACAAGGTAGTATGAATATAACTAGTGGGAGTAATATCAAAAACCTAGCTCTATACCCTCTAGCACAGCCAAGTTTAACAATAATAAAAACTAACAAACAACCTGTGTCATACCTCACATAAAACATTACGTCCCCATTAACCATAGAAGATGCCCTCGATTTTAAAGACCAATAGGAGGATGATGTTATTAACAACTTCATTAACCAATCCAAATTTAGATCCCATGTACAATGTCACATGATAGAGGCAGCATTTGACAATGAACTAGAAGAAGATCCCCTCAAAGGCACTCATGATCAATCAATACCCACTACCTCTGCTTCAAACAACAAAACTATAGAGATTGAGCAAGGAAAAATCTTGAACATTAACAAAAACCTGACTCCTGAACAAGAAGAGAAGCTAGTCCAACTACTGAGAAAATATAAGCAATCTTTTGCATGGGATTATCCCGACATGAAGGGAATTGATCCCCAACTGTGTACGCATCACATTTATACATAAAAGGATGTTATACCCATTCACCAACCCCAACGGAGACTCAACCCTCACCTGAAAGATATTGTGAAAGTTGAATTACAAAATTTTTTAGATGTAAACTTTATTTATCCAATCTCTGATAGCAAGTTGGTCTCTCCATTAGTGGTGCCAAAGAAGAATAGAAAATGGAGGATTTGTGTAGATTACACAGAATTAAACAAAGCAACCCAAAAAGACCACTTTCCCCTTCCATTCAATGATCAGGTATTAGACACATTAGTAGGAAAGAAATTCTTTTCTTTCTTGGATGGCTTCAGTGGATACAATCAAATTCAGATTGCCCCTAAAGACCAAGATAAAACTACTTTTACCTTTCATTGGGGAACATTTTCTTACAGAGTCCTACCCTTTGGCCTATGCAATGCCCCTGCCACATTTTAGAGGGCCATCCTTAGCATCTTTTTAGATTTAATAAATGAAGGGCTCGAAGTATATATGGATGATTTCACACCATATGGAGATGATTTTGAACCAACACTATACACATTGGAAAAGGTGCTACAACGATGTATTACCACCAGGCTCTGCTTAAGCCATGAAAAGTGTTATATGATGATGACCGAAGGACTCATCCTAGGTCATTATATCTTGGCAGCTGGAATACAGGTAGATCTTGCCAAAATTCAAATAATTTTGTTAATACCTACTCCTACCACACAAATAGAGGTATGCAGTTTTCTATGATTTTCTGGTTATTATAGGAGATTCATAGAACATTTTTCTCAAATAGTTGCACCTCTATACGCACTGATAGGGAACGTTGATTTTGTTTGGACAGATAAATGCGACCATGCTTTTGAGGATCTGAAAAAGCTTGTGTCAACAACCCCAGTGCTCAGAGGCCCAAATTGGGACTTGCCATTTCAAATTTCATCTAATGCTTCAGACACAGCTATTGGAGCAGCCCTTGGCCAAGAAGAAGACAAAAAACCATTTTCAATCTATTATATTAGCAAGAATTTGTCTCCTGCTGAGCTAAACTATATCGTAATTGAAAAAGAGATTTTAGTTGTAATACATGCTGTAAATAAATTTAGGCATTATATCACTGGATATCCTATTGTTTTAAATATAGATCACTCTGCCGTAAAATACTTAGCAAATAAACCAGTTACAAATGGTAGAGTAACAAGATGGTTGACTTTATTATAAGAATTTAACATCACAATAAAAGATCGACCTGGGAAAGAAAATTCTGTAGCTGATTTTCTCTCACAAATGCTGAGGCTAGCAGATGCAGCAGCAGTCGAAGATCAACTCCCAGATGAACATTTGTTTGTGGTTACTATCAAGACACCATGGTATGCTGATGTTGCAAATTATTTAGCAGTAGGAAAATTACCAAAGCATCTAACCCCCAATGAACGAAAACAAATTGTGCAATGTAGTACCTGATTTTCTTGGATTGGGGGATACCTATTTCATACAGGGGTAGATATGCACATCAGAAGATGCATCCGCGAAGACAAAATATTTGACATTCTGAAAGCTTGTCATGATGGACTGTGTGGCGGACATTTCATAGATCGCAGGACTGGTTACAAGGTTTTGCAAACAGGTTATTACTGACCCACAATCTTTAAAGATGCTAAGAAATTTGTTCAAGCCTGTGACAATTGCCAAAGAGCAAGACACCCTGGACAGTTCGACGAAACTCCTTTAAACCCATAGTTATTAATCAAACCATTTGAGCGTTAGGCACTCAATTTTTTTGGTTTGATTGACCCATCATTAGATCAGAAAACATATATTCTCATAGCAACGGAGTATGTTTCCAAATGGGTTGAAGCAAAGCCACTTCCACGAGCTACAGAGGACTCTATGATTCATTTCCTGTTCCAAATATTTGTGCGATAGGGCCTCCCGAGGGACATAATCACGGACAGAGGACCGTAGTTTGTAGGTAATAAAATCACTGCAACATTAAAAAATTATCACATTCAGCACAAAATTACCACTCTATATCACCCACAGGAAAATGGCCAAGTAGAGAACACAAATAAAGTGATAGAGGCGATACTGACAAAAACCGTTGCATCACACAGGCGTGATTGGACTTCAATATTGCCTGAAGCCTTGTGGGCATACCGAACAATGTGGAGAAACACCACTGGCTATTCATCATATCAGCTAGTATTTGGAAAAGAACCTATCTTTCCAATAGAGTTCGAAATACAAACATTAAGAACAGCACAAGAGATCGGTCTGAATTTAAATGAGGCCCAGACTAACAGATTACAACAAATTAACGAGCTAGATGAAATTAGGCTCTCAACTCTTCAACACACTACATTAATTCAACAACAGAGAGAAAAATGGCATGACGCTTTGATCAAAAAGAAAATCTTCCATGAAGGAGATTGGGTACTCCTATATGACTCCAGGTTTCAGGATTTTCTGGGAAAACCTTAGACTCGATGGCTTGGACTGTATGAAATACAGAAAGTGCATGACAATGGAACCATTATTTTGACTACTATTGATGGATCTGGACATACCTTTAAGGCAAATGGCCATTGAGTGTGACTGTACCATAAACCGCTTACTCGGGAATCCTTTTACCAGCAGCTCTGGGAAGATTCTGATATGAAGATTCTTGCTGAGGAAAATAATCCTTCCTTGGCATTGGTTCACTAAATAATTCCATTGTTCTTAAATTTTGTACATAAGTTTTTCTTTTCTGCTTGTATAAACTACTTCCTGTATAGATTTTTGCACTTCTGCATTTTTTTCGGTTTTTTGTTGTTACTTTCCAAAGGAACAACATTTTCTCCTTTTTGTTGTTCCTTTCCAAAGGAACAACACTTTTGCATTTTGTTGTTCCTTTTCGAAGGAACAACATTCCGCCTTTTTGATGTTCCTTTCTGAAGGAAAAACACTTTTGCATTTTGCTATTCCTTTCCGAAGGAACAACATTTCCACCTTTTTGTTGTTCCATTCCGAAGGAACAACACTTTTTAATTTTGTTGTTCCTTTCTGAAGGAACAACATTTCTGCCAGATTTTTTTGCCGTTCCTTTCCGAAGGAACAACACTTTCGCCAGATTGTTTTACCATTCATTTTAAAGGAACAACCCTCCTTCGCATTTTTTTCTTTCTGCCATTCTTTCCAAAGGAATAGCAGTTTCAATTTCAGATGATCCTAAGTTGTTCCGCCAAAGGAGCGTATTTTATTTTGCGCTTACTTTATTTGTTCTTCTGTTTAAGGAAAAATTGTTGTTCCTCTTAAGGAACTGCAGTTTCGAGTGCATTTTTTTCTTTTGTTTGTTGTTCCTCTTAAAGGAACCATGGTTTTGCGTGTAGATGTTCTTTTTGTTGTCTTTCTTAAGGAACAATAGTTGTTTCATCTAAGTAACAACACTTTTTGAGTGCATTTTTTTGAGTGTTTGTGTGTTACATCATTTAGAGTATTTTTTGTGAATGATGGTTTACTATTTATGATCCCTTTAAGGCACAGGTATACATTTATGCAAGAATACAAAAACTAGAGGATACTGAAATCAGAAAACCAAAGAAAAATCGTTATTTTTAGAGAAATTGCTTTGTATCAATAAGAAAAAAGAGGAAAGGAGACAACTATTTATATCACTTTGCTATCTTTATTTTCACTAAAACCAATTTGATTTATTATTTTTATTATGTTGGTTCTTTCTTAATTTTCATAATTCTCTTTGATCATTATTATTGAATAAGAATAAGGGCATATTTTTCTCTATTGAGATGTTCAGACTTCTTCCACCATCCCTACTCTTAAGGAGTGTTGAGCCATCCTCTGTATATAAATAGGAAAGTGCTATATATATATATATATATAATATATATATATATATATATATACTAACATGATTTGTTAGATGAAGGATAGAGGGTCTCATCAAGAGCCAACCTACCATGATCATAAGGAACCAAGTGAAGTGGCATTCCCACTATGGCCACCACATCAGGGATATGATCCAAGAGGCATATCAGAAAAAATAAAAAAAGTCCTTGGAACAAGCGATCTCATCATGAGCCAGCCTTCCCACCTTTCACCTTTTCCTAGTGAATGACATTCTGATTCATCTGATTACCAAGCCAACAAAATGGTCTCCATTCTGACATCACACAGCACTTTCCTCAACATACATGAGGATTATGGTTCCAAGGGTGAAACAAGCAACTTTGTCAAGGTTATGGATGTAGGTTTTAACCCCGTACAGAAATTACTTGCATACGAATTCTAAATCACAGGAAAAATAAAAATGCGAGAGCATAACACATAAAACAAATTTACACAGAGATTTCCCACTGGATCTCAAAACCGAGACTACCAGCTTGATTTTTCATTATATTCCTTTCAATGTTACAATACATATTTATACATGCCGAAGCATCCAATGCCATGGACCGAAAACCATCGCGTCCAAAACCATGGACCAAAAAAACCATAGGTAGGTTCACCCAACCTAATATAGGGTCCAAAAAAAAAATTTCTCGGGGCGCTGCCCCGAAC
>APFE030222452.1:1442-53184 GCA_000404065.3 Pinus taeda
TAGATCACCCAACACTATGAATATACACCAGAAAACCAACAACACTTCTCTACAAGATACAAGATTCCAGCCTCTGGATCTCTGTGATGAGGGATCCATATATAGATGATTGTAGGGAGGTGAGTCATCTTCTGGGGTCTTGATTAGTATCCTCTCTTTAATAGTTCTTGCTTCCACTTGGAGAATATTGATCTCTTACTCATCCCTGGTCGAAAACAGAGAGGCAAGTGTCAGAGGGGAAGCTTCTGGAATATTCCATGATCTTCCACCTTGCATTTTGTCCCTGCCATTTGTCCATTCCTGACCATCGCACCCTACAGAGGATCCATTCAGTATGCATCACACCCTATACACTGGGAAGGTGATATGCATCGCACCCTCTGCACGGGTTTTCAGTATGGTCTAGTTTTGACCATTTATGAGTAGTTTTTAGTGGAGAACTTCTGGGAGATGATGTAATCAGCTGACATTGTTCCTTTAGGCAGTGAAGCAACACTTTTTAGGGACTTACGAGCCCTCAGTTTATGGACATTTATGATTGGGGTTTAAGTGCCCAAAAATGTCTATAACAGAGAGGAATGAAAGCAAGGATCAAGGAAGAAGAGCAGGATCAAGCAACTTTATTTTGGTTTTGAGCTTTTG
This sequence comes from Pinus taeda, assembly GCA_000404065.3. Lineage (NCBI taxonomy): Eukaryota > Viridiplantae > Streptophyta > Pinopsida > Pinales > Pinaceae > Pinus > Pinus taeda. The sequence goes on from APFE030222452.1 coordinate 2,085, forward strand.
TTTGTCAGATGGATTTTAGAATCTGGGGCAGAGGCGATCTCAAGTTCCATCCCAAAGTCCTAGGAATCCCTTAACTACTTTTGGAGGGATACAAAATAAATCTTGAGGGGGAAGTCTCAGTTTAGGGCCTAGGGATCTGGGTTTGGATTGTGGTAAATACTGAGAGTCTAGTCTCAATTTAGGGCCTAGTGATCTGGGATTGGATTGCGGTAAATCCTGAGAGACAAGGAGATGGAAAATTCCTCAAGGATAGTGATGAATTCTGGATGGAATTCCAGGTTTAGCTCGGTTGCCTTCAGAGCATCGATTTTGGTGTGATCATGTTTTGGTGAGGGTGGAGGTGGTTTAACCTCTGGATTCCCTTGGTTGTTCTTGGATTGGTTGTTCTATGAGATCCCACATTCATGCTTGGAATATGGCATGGGGGTGATTGGTTGAAAGAGAGATTTCGTTCAGCTATGTCTATGGTCAGGTCGTACGTGGAAGTCCTAAACTTGGTTAGACTTGACTATGATTAATAAAAGCTAAGTTATTTTTATTTTGTACTTATTTATATGTGGATTTAATGGTTGTCATATCTCTAATATCTATATGGTTTAATGCTAGTTATAAGCATGGTTATGTGATTGGTTCATGTTATGGTTATTTCATGTATTTACTTGTAATTGTTAAATGGATGGATGCAAGACCTAATTGATGATATAATAGTCCAATGGACAAGCAGGTGATCCTTCTAGAAACGTTTCATAAGTTCTATTAGTCATTTATGCTCTGTCTTGTGTTGAGAAATTGAAACAAGAAATTCCATTTTAAATTTATCCTTGAATTTAAACTTTGAATTAAAATCAAATTCTATTCTCATAGCAACTTGTAAATATTTAATTAAGTTTAATTAACTTAATTAGCTTAGGAATTTTGAGTTAGAAGTTTTTTTGAAGTCATATATATGTTCTCCCTAAGTTTTAGGGGTCTAGTATGAGTTTAATTGTGAAATGTAATTAGATAACTCAGTTTACTGAGTTATGTTCAGTTAAAGTAGTCCTAAACTGTTTGTGGAACTAATAAAGGACTAATAGTCAGTTGGTGCACTCGTGCATCCACAAGTGTTACACCAGTTAACTGAAGATTCCCTCATGAGAAACCCATGCATGTCAATTCTGAGAAAGACCCAGATGAGGCCAGAGTGCAGGGACAATGTACTATTAGTTGTATGATTTATTGAGTTGTTAATATCATGCATACAATCAGGAAAATGACCTAATTTAGGATTGCACTATTTTGGAAGCATGAATTCCCTTTAAATGTGGCCTATTCATCCTAGGAATTGTGCAAGGAAGTAGGGGCTTAGAGATCTGCAAAATTGGCTAAGTGGCTTAGAGAGCTGTAAAATTAGCATGTTGGCCAAGAGCTTGCTTGTGAGATGAGAGAGTTGAGCATACTTGTGTGGAATTGTTCTAGTGAGAACAAGCTTTGTATCTTCACTCATATTTATGATATTTGCAATATAGATAGAGACATTTTGAGCAGTGGTTTTCCCAAATACATCTTGTGTTATGTGCCATTGATTTATCTTCTTCTTTTTCATATTGTTTCATCGATCTATTGGACTTCGTTGGTTGAAAGTAGAAGTAGATTATTGTCCTGTGCTTTAGTAAATTGCATGAGCTTGTGAATCTACAAGATTTTCTACATGGTATCAGATCTAAATTCAATATACTGGAGGATATTTTAAAGTTTTGTGTTTTGGGTTACAAGTGAAATTAGAATTTGCAATACATACTTCAGGATCGAAAGATGACATTCTACAGTTTGCAACTTGAGTATGCCTTGGAAGGCAACTCAAATTTTATAGCCTGGAGGGATAAAATGGAGGTTGTGCTAGAGGATAATGGCTCGAAGGAATTCATTGATTAAGAAATTCCTAAGCCAACAGCATCAGATGCATAAAATTTGGCCGAATGGAAGAAGTGTGTAGCGAAGGCGAGGCGGATAATCCTTGAGGGAGTTGAAGACCACATTTCCTTGTGTCTCCATAGCAAGGAAACTCCGTATGCTATGTGAAAATCATTGACAGACTTATATTAGAATAGCAGTGATCAAAGCAAATTAGCATTGAAGGATAAACTTTGAAAAATCAAAATCATGGAGAAATGCAAGACAATTCCAAAATACTTAAGCAAGTTCACTTAGTGTTGTAATGAACTTGGAAGTTTTGGAATCATGATTCCCGAGGATGATATGGTGAGTCTTTCTCTTCTATGAATCCCAAGGATTTGGCATACTTATTAGGACTCTACCAATGGTTAGGAGAAGCTGTCAAATTGGGAACTACAATGGTTGGATTTGACATAGGAGGAGATCAGGAGAAACATGAGGGATGGCTCTTCATTAAAGAGTAATGATGAAGACAACTGTGCCTTAGAAATTAAGGTGAAGAAGTGGAAAGGGAAAGCTTCCCATTCCAAATTGGATTCTTATCATGGAGGTAAGAAGAAAGACATGATGAGAGTTAAGTGCTTTCATTGTCATGAGTTGGGCCATTTTTCTACCAATTATCCACTGAAGAAGTCCTCAAGAGGAGCAGCAAGTGAGGCTTTGGCCTCTTAATTCGAATCAAACTTTTCCCTCATTGCATGCAAGTGTTGTCAATGATGGGAATTGTATGGTACTTAGACAATGGAGCTTCATTCCACATGACTTGTGACAAATAGTTATTCAGTGACTTGGAGGAGAAAGATCTCTAGATGCATATCGAGATGGGTGATGATGGGAAGTATAGTGTTACTTGATTGGGCACGATTAGTTTTCAAAGGGAGCATGGGGCTTCACTCACCTTGAAGAATTTTATGTATGTGTGCGAGCTGAAGAAGAACTTGGTATCTATTTCCATGCTTGAGTATAGATGTTATGATGTGATATTCTCGAAAGGAAAGGTGTTCCTTCGACACATATACATGGGTCAAGTAAAGAAGATAGGGATTCAAGTGAAGAATCTCTATAAGTTGGAGGTAGAGGAGTGCATTTCTTTGAGCACAAAAGAAGAAAGAGTGTAGAGACAATATGTTGGCAAGTTTTAGCACAGGCGATTGGGCCACTTTCATCATGGGGCTTTGAAGATATTGCAATAGATCTCTATTGGTCTTCCCAAAGGTACGCTTGAGCAAGTTGATACATGCAAGGGATATATTTTGGGAAAATACACCAAGTCTTCCTTTCACGAAAAAGACAATTGAGTAGAGGTTATTCTAGAGTGAGTCCATTCAGATGTGTGTGGATCATTCTTTACAGCATCCACGGCCAATAACAGGTATTATGTTATATTTTTTTATGACATTTCTCAAAAATGCTAGATATTTGTCATGCAGAAAAAGGATAAAACTATCACAAATTTTTGTGAGTTTAAAGATTTGGTGGAGAAAGAGTCAAGCAAGAAAGTTAAATATCTACAAAGTGATAACGGTGGTGAGTTTAAGAACTTATTACAATGGAAGGGATTAAACAAGAGTTGGAGGCACCCCATAAACATGAGCAGAATGGGGTGGCCGAGAGGAAGAACAAAAGCATAGTAGGGGAAACGAGGGTGATGTTGCATGATCAGGGCCTAGCACTACACTTTTGGGTTGAAGCATGCAACACAGTGGTTTATGTTTAGAACCATAGCCCACATCAAATACTTGAAATGAAGACACTAGAGGAGGATTATTCCTTTAAGAGGCCAGATGTACTTTAGGATTTTTAGGTCATCGGTATATTTCCAAGTGACCAAAGATGCATGGAAGAAGCTTGAGATGAAAATATAGTTGGGGATATTTGTGGGGTACACTAATGCACCTCATAACTATCTGATATACTTGTCAACCAACAAGATGACAATGGTTCACAGTGATGTTAGATTCGATGAGGAGAAATCCATGGGAGCTTGAGCTACATGTGAATGAGTAGATTTTATCTTCTAAGGTTGAGGAGCCTTATATTGATGTGGAGTAGCCACATGTAGAGGATCAAGGAGTGGAGACATCCACTAAGGCAAAGTCTTCCAGAGAGGGAAGAAAGAGCACCAGAGAGGCTGAGAGATTGTTGGATGATGCATGGGAGAATGTGGGAGCACTCACATCTCAGCAGAGGAAAATGAGGTCACCTGAGAGGTACACTAGATGCATGGATCTTATGGGTGAATGTGTTGTGACAGAGCCATCTTCGTTTAAGGAAGCAGTGTAACAGTGTTTAAGATGACTCCATAGTTTGTAACAGTGTTTAAGATGTGGTCCCAAGACCAGAGGACAAGTCAGTGGTGAGTTCCTGTTGGCTTTACAAGGTAAAGCAAGCTGCAAATTGTAGTGTGGAGAAGCATAAGGCCAGATTTGTGGCCCGTGGATTTTCACAGGTAGAGGGGATTAACTATGATGAGACCCTTTCTCTTATTGCAAGGTACTCATCAATCAGATCTGTATTGGCACTAGCAACACAAATGGGTTGGAAGATACATTAGATGGATGTAAAGATAGCCTTCATTGATGGCATAATTGAGGAAGGAGTGTACATAGAGAAGGCTGAAGGTTTTGAGACCTTTGACTATGAGTAGCATGTGTACTAGCTCAAGAGATCATTGTATGCACTGAAGCAAGCACCTCATGCTTGGTACACTAGGATAGATAGCTACTTCATCAGGTTAGTCTTAATTGTTGATCATTATACTTTATGTTGATGATCTCATACTGACAGGTGATGATCAACTGATCAAATCTTGCAAGGAGGACCTTGCAAGAGAGTTTGGGATGAAGGACATGGGGCTCATGCATTACTTTCTTAGCATGGAGGTATGGCAGGGTGATGGGGAGTTGTTTGTGTCTCAGGGAAAGTATGCGAACAAGATACTCAAGAGATTCTGCATGGAGAGGAGCAAACCCATGGAGACTCCTTTAGCAGTTAACTGGAGGAAGGAGGATGCTACTTCACGGGAAGTAATGGAATATACTATTTACCGGCAAATTATGGGTTCACTCATGTACTTGGTGAACACAAGATTATATATGTGTTATGCAGTTAATGATCTTAGTCAAGTGATGGCTAGGCCTACCAAGTTGTATTGGAAGTTGACAAAGAATGTGTTGAGATACCTTAGGGGTACTTCTCAGTATGGACTGTGGTATAGAGTAATAGAGGGAGTGAAGCTTCAAGGCTTCACCAATGCCGATTGGGTAGGGAGTCCATCTGACCAAAAGAGCACATCAGGAGGGATCTTTAGTATTCGGTTAGCAATAATTTTTTGGTACAAAAGAAAACATATATCGATTGCACTCAGTTCAGAAGAGGTAGAGCACATGGCTGCGAGTTAGGTAGCATGTGAAGCCATTTGGATGAGGAATTGTTTGGTTAGTAGATGAATCCAATTGTGATTTACTGCAATAATTAGAGTTGTATCAAACTCTCTGAAAATCCAATTTTTCATGACCAGTCCAACCATATTGATATCTGATATCATCATCTCAGAGATTGTTTATTGAGGTGGATCATGTTGTTAGAGTACATTCCCACGAAGGAGCAAGATGCTGACATTTTGATAAACACATTGTCAAAATGTAAATTCAAGTTTCACAGAGACAGGATCGGGGTAGCAGATAATCCCTTTCTTGTTGAGAGGGAGTATTGAGAAATGGAAACAAGAAATTCCAGTTTAAATTTGTCCTTGAATTTAAACTAAGAATTAAAATTGAATTCTATTCTCATAGCAACTTATAAATAGTTAATTAAGTTTAATTAACTTAATTAGCTTAGGAGTTTCTAGTTGGAATTCTTTTTAAAGTCATGTATATGTTCTCCCTAAGTTTTCGGGGTCTAGTATGAGCTTAAATGTGAGTTGTAATTTAATAACTCAGTTTATTGAGTTATGTTTAGTTAAATTAGTTCCAAATTTTTCGTGGAAATAATAGACGACTAACAGTCAGTTGGTGCATTGGTGCATCCACAAGTGTTACTCTAGTTAATGGAAGATTTTCTCATGAGAAACTCATGCATGTCAATTATGAGAAAGACCCAATTGAGACTAGAGTCCAGGGACAATTTACTATCTGTTGTATGATTTACTGATTTGTAAATATCATGCATGCAATCAAGAAAATGACCTAATTGAGGATTTCGCTATTTTGGAAGCATGTATTCCCTTTAAATAAGGGTTATTCATCCTAGGAATTTCGTAAGGAAGTAGGGGCTTGGAGAGCTGTAGAATTGGCTAAGTGTTGGCCAAGAACTTGCTTGTGAGCTAAGAGAGTTGAGCATACTTGTGCATAATTGTTCTAGTGAGAACAAGCTTTATATATTCACTCATATGTCTGATATATGCAATATAGATAACGAGGTTTTGAGCAGTGGATTTCCCTAGATACATCTTATGTTAGGTGCCATTGATTTATATTCTTCTTATTCATACTGTTTTCATCGATCTATTGGCTTCCATTGGTTGAAGGTAGAAGTAGATTCTTATCATGTGCTTTAGTAAATTGCATGAGCTTGTGAATCTACAAGATTTTCTACATCTTGTATCCTAGACCTATAGGTTGCATTGATGCCAAGTCTTTGACAGAATTTCAATCCTGGTTGGGGATGCTCAGGCCTAGTCTTGAGGTTTATTTTTGACTTATCAACATTGTTATCATGTCTTTGATGGATTCTGAAGGTTATAGCAAGTTCTGGGTAGAGGTTGGGATTCTCGACTAGAAAAGTGGCTCAAATCTCTGGGTTGCTAGCATAGATATGTTGAGAAAATTCCACAATCGTTGGCACAGAGGCCTATGAGAGCGACTTTAAGTTGTTGGTCAGTGTATTTACTATAGCATGAGAGTGACTTTGGGTTAATAGGCTTAAAACATTAATGGGACCTAGGGACAAGATGTCTGAGTGACTGACTTGTCTCCTAGGGATGTAATTGTTGATTTGGATGGGTTTCTTTGATGAGTTTTTTCGATTCCATTTCCTTAAGGTCACCAAGGAGATTGAATCACTTATATTAATCTCTCTCATCACATGTTTTCCTAGCTAGTTGGCTGCTTGGGTGGACCTGGGAGGAGGGGGTGGTTACAAATTGTGCCCCATTATGACATTTCATTAGCATCTCTCAGATGTATATTACTGGAACAAATCCTCAGTAAAAACAAACTCGTGCACATAGAAACCAAAAGCATCGTGGGGTTGTATTCCTTCATACTTTGACTGGGACAATCTCTTGGAAACTCTCCGACAACAACATATCTCCCTTTTTAATAATTCAAATAAATTGAGATGGAGCTATAGCTCTCAAGACACCTTCTATGTTAAAGAGACTTCATAAATATGATCAGACTTCTCAATTGCACATTTAGAATCAAATTTGGGGACAAAAACTTTGGCCCAAGATAGTGCACTTTCTCTGGCTCCTAGCTCACAAGAAAACTCTAACATGGGACAAATTATTAACTAAATTCTTTTTTATGCCTTTTCATGTCACACATTAAATTGAGTGATTCTTAAACAACAAGATTTTAGCCAATATTAATCTTTTTCATGCAAGGCCAGCAAGGATGGTTTCCATTTTTTAACAAAGGGAAGAAAAGAAACAACATCAAAAAGAAGGAAATTGCTCACAATCATCTTCTCATTTGATAGCCATATTTCCCAACTTCATCCAACATTCTGTAGAATAAAAAACAAATATCATATTCCAAAGGTATTAATATTCTCCCCACATATATCTATTACTTCTTATTTTATCATTATTTCCATTATTCATATCATTTATATATTTTTTATTTTTCCAATTAAGTGTTATTTTTGTGAAGAATTGCCTTACCTCCTCTTCCATTTTTTATTCTCATATTATTTTATCCTAATTTTCTTTGGCATGTCTCTTTATGACACATGGAAGCTAGCTGGGAATATCATAGGGTGACACTTGGAAGGTATTGTTTGGCCACAGATAACTGGGAAATGACTCAGCATGATGATTGGTAAATGAGATGGCAAGCAAAAACTACATTATGCATGAGCTATAAAAGGTCTCTTAACTCTTTCTACTTCACACACAAGTAATATGAGGAGCCTGTTTCTTATAACCATTATCGATTCCCTCCCATAATGCATGTGGGATAACTAGAGTAGAATCATAAATAAAAAAAGACAAGATTTATGTGGAGCAAATCAATAGTTGTTGAGTCAATTCATGCAGATTAATGGCGGTTGAGGCATGAAAATTCAAAGGCCATAACTTGAGCTGTCGATGTTTGATTTCAAAAAATGAGAGCTTGTTGGAAATCTAGAATAATTAATAACACATTTGGAGTGGTTTCCATGACTAAAATCATAGCTATCATGCCAAAAAATTAAAACACAATCATGATCAACCTTGAAAAAGGTTTATATTTTTAAAATGATTTATTAAAGGAGATTTTAAACTTCTAAAGTGTCGCCCAGTTTGGAGGATCAATATCTAATTTCACATTTACTAAAAGAATTTTACTTTTTACACAAATGGGTAGAAAACCTAACCATTAAATAGTTCCAAGAAGAAAAAGAGAAGACTACAAAGGAGATGCCAAGCATATTGAAAGGGGATCTTATTTTTTCCCCTGAGTTTTTAATGTTGGAGATTTTCTACGTTAGGTTTTTGCTAAAGGTAATATTTTCCTTTTAGAATTTTGTTAATTTTCCAACTTGAATTTCCCTTTAATATTTTATCCTCATATTTATTTCTAATATGTTATTCTATGTATGTTGAGTAACTAGTTCACTCTAGGTCTTATTACATTTTTTCCATTCTTTTGAAAACTTTTATGACATTTTAGGTTTCGAGGAATAAAATCCTGGCTTGTAAAAAGTGGATGCAATTTATTTATAGTTTATCTAATAGTCTCATGTATTTTTAAACTTGTCACATTGATATTTTATTGAAAGAACTATTTAAATTGTATCTTGCATTTATTAATTTATATGGTGATGTATCAATGGATTCTTTTGTACACCATCCTTCTACAATTTTATGGGTGTTATTTATATTGTTTTGAACAATTCCCTTTCTTTATTTCCAATATTTGATCATCTAGCATCATGAATTGTTCTATATATTTGTAAATTTGATCCCTAGTGGACAAAATTTGTATTATTATTATTTGACTCTCATACAAAGCTATTTATGGGAGGGAATGTCATTTTTGGTTTTTACACTTTTTAAAGGCATTGAAGTGTCATGAATGTTCACTAATTCTCTTAATATTTTTGAATGCATGAAATTATTTTAGAGTTCTCTGACAACATGGACCAAATATTTAATTCCTGTCTATTTTTTAGCTGCAAATATATCTCCTCGTAAATGTAAGAGTGGATGTGTAACTTGAGACAAATCATCTAGTCAACATTTATTTATGTTCTTTGGTGACCCATCTATTTTCACACAAATTTCATCTTGTAAATTCATAGTTGATTTTGGGTCCACATTATTTAAAAAGAAGGGAAAAATATTTGTTGAAAGTAGAACCAGTAGATGAAAATTCTACATATTCTTGTTTATTTATATATATCTATTCTTTATGTGCTTGAAAATATAATATACTATATGAGAGCCTTGTTGGAATATTTGTTGGAGTGTTTTATTTATCACTCAACCATTACATTGATCAAAAGCCATGTATAATAGTCTCCCACAAATTCAAATATGAGTACCACCTCTATAAAAATGTAGAGGGAACCTGAAAACAAGCCCTAGGATACTGACTCTTTTACATGGGAAAAATTGTTATCTAGAGGCTTTAAATGACCTTCATTATGTTTCCTTTGTCACAACCATTAGGAAACTAGTAAACATTTGTTGAATATTTTTCATTTCACGCATCACCTATGGCACTAACTAGTGATCCCCAATATTGCAACAATAATGCTACAACTCTTGGGACTCCCTTCTTTAATTTTATCAACCCGGTAGTTTGTAACAAACTTGGAAGCGACGATGTTGTATGCACAAGTACTAGCTCTTGCCACAGTTGTCACTTGGTCAGTTGGCACAAGTCCACTAGGGGCTTAAGAAAAATTCTATGAGCTCTGAGAATAAGCTTTTTAACTGATGGATGAAAGCTAACTCAAAGGAAGCTAATCTACTTGCAGAAAGAAACTGAAAAGATGAAAGGAAATGTAAACCCTAGCAAACCCTAATTTTACCAGCTAGCCCTACTGATGTGAAAAAGAGGATGCAAGCTACTGAAAGAGATTCCATTGACTTCTAGGAAGGTAAAATCATGTTCTAAGTTATCACTATCTGAAGAAAACATCTTTTTGTATTTTTGAATAAGTTGTCAGAATTATCATGCATGTGCTTTCATTGTTTTTTACTGTGCAGAGGTGGATCGGTGAGAGAAAATGCTTGCAGGAGGTTGGTAAGGTTTAGAGAGGGCCTAAGGGGTCCCTAGCACCCTTCAAGAGAGTTTCACAAAGTTTGGCAATCAAGAGACCACTTTCGTGAGCTTCTACAGGAAGTCTGCAGGGGTTCTACAAGATGTTCTGGAATTTCTACAAGATGTTTTGTGATTTTCTACAGGATGTTCAGAAATGGGATTTTGGAGGGTGGATGGAGAGAGAAAGGTGAAAGAGTGAGTATGGAGGTTGGATAAGGATGTTAAGGGGTCTAGGACCTGGCGCATGGGGCTAAGGAGTGATTGGATTTGGTTCAAGGATGGAGGAAGCGATGATGCACAAGAATGTAGAAATTAGGGCAAGGTGGGAAAAGTATGGCAAATGAAGGGTAGGAATCATGGATTAAGGGATGGAGTAGATTATCTGATGGAGGAAAGGTATATAGAGAGGTAATACAGGTGATCTGCACCCAATTTTCTAAAACTAACCAAACAAAGACTATGCAAACCCAAGATCTAGCTATCTTGACCCAATTTGACCTAAATAACAGCAAGGAAAATGAACATCGGTTTATTTGCAAAGAAATAAAGTGAAATGCTATGAAAACTAAGCAATCATTGACCTAATCATCTAAACCAAATTGGTATCAACTTCTGCAAACGAGAATACAACACTAACAGTTGCACGGTGAAGCAAAGAAAGTGTTTTTGGTGGCAGCAAGGTCGCCTTGGTCCCAACTCATGATTCCACTGAGGGAGAGGTGAGATCCAAGGTGCTTGATGGCCTTTTTCTGAAGATCTTCCCTATTATTGACTTATCAAACAAATCTGAACATGAAAAGCTACTTTAATCATCAAAAGCAATCTAAATAGCAAAACAATATTTAAATCTAAATAGTAGATTTTATTCTAAGAATGCAACAAAGACACATGAAAGTAAACAAAGGAGGTACTGGGCACTTGAGATGGGCCCAACCCCAAGAGCTACAGCCTCATAAGAGAGATTAGAGCTGGTGCAAAGCTGGATTCATCTTTATTGATCAAAAGAATAGTTACATTCCAAAAATTGTCCACAAAGAAAACTTGAAAAAGTTTTGAAATGCAGAGCTAAACTACTGCCTAAAGAAAGACTAAAGTCAAACTACAAACTAGCTAACTTTTGCCTACAAAGTGACTAACTAATGGCTAACCAAAATCAGGCCCTAAGCCCTCTTATTTAAACAAATTGAGGACCCCAACAGTCCTCCTAAACTTTAGGGACTTGGATGCCCAAAACTTGCAGTTAACAACAGTCCTACTTGACTTGCTTGGCTGCCCTTGTGATAATCGATTTGGTGGCCATTGAACTCCGAGCTGATGGTGGATAATTCAAGGTAATGGCCCATAAATGAAGGGGACACCTTCCTAAAAATCCTCTCCACGAATTTGGCTGCCAAGTGCTCATTTAAACCTTTGATTTTGTCTCCAAATTGACCAAAAAGACTACATAAAGCACACATTAGACTTGTTGGCATAATGACTAGCCCAATTCACTATATTAGCATAAATATAATCAAAAACATGCAATAAACTAATGATAATGGTGGATTAAGTCGAATTAGGAGGTTGAATGAGCCCATATAATTATCCATTTTTGGGGCTCATCACTAACCAACAATGTTTTTTTATCAAACAAGTAGATATCCTTCCAAATTTCTCAATATTCTTCTATTAACGGTGTTGGACCCGCCAACATGTCGAGGGGATATCCCCGGTAAGAAGTCCCAATTAGACCTCAAACTATTTGGTGTAGGAGTCCTAGCAGTGGGTCGCATGGTAATGCCTTGACCATGATTTCACATAGAGGAAAGCAAGATAACTCTGTTAGTAGCAAGGGTGTGACCACTACAATGAGTCAAGGAAGGTGCGTGAGAGGTTCTAACACCTGTGGGTTGAGATGAGTGTGCCCCTTGGAAACCTGTAATAATACTTGGATGGGAAGGGAACACACAAGCGAAGATGCATCACAAGCTAGAAAGCAAGTCAGTTGGCAATCCAAAGTGATCGTTAAACCAATCAACACATTTTAGAAAGATTCATACATGCCTATACAGAACAGTCCATACATGCTTGTAGAAGAAAGCAAATACATATGCCATTCAGAGTAAACAAGATAGCTGGAATATAATACAACATATGCATGAAACATGTTGGCTCTTATTATATAAATAAGTGTAAGTTCCAGTCATACAATACATCCATGTACACCCGCTAGCCCCAACAGTGGAACGTTACGGCCACATCCGCCCTCTCCTCCAAAAATATGTACTAGCATCGTGCAGTAAAGAAGCTAAGGTGCATTACAATATTGTCCAAGCTCTCTCCAAGATAGTCTTATCAGAAAATTGGCTGACCAAAAGCCTATACAATGAGTTATGAGGGAATATTTATAGCAAAGGGTGGGGTGACCCTTGACATTCGCCTTTGTGACCATTCAACTACCCTCATGATTCTTCACCTACTCTATGACTGTTAAATCCAACTATTGACACTTGACTTACACTTTACATGACTTAACATTACAACGCACATGTACCCATGTGAACAAAATGGCTTGAGCAAGCTAAGCTAGCCATCACTCTGACTTAGAAAACCATGGAAGTCCAACTCCTCAACATCCTCATGCTGATCAATAGTAACATATTGATGCCAAGATCTGTAGTCCTTGATGGTGTCTGTGTGTTCCACGGCGACATCCATATGAAACCTAACTCTTGCCTCCATATCATCTAGGTACACTACTCGGGATTCTCTATCCAACTCATCTGAAAGCATGTGCATCATTGTCTTCAATGTGGCTGGACCAACTACATACTTGTGCATGATGTCTGCACTGATAGGCAAGTATGGGCTGGTGGCGATGCACATCAAATCATCAAAGTATGAGTCAAGCTCTAGTCATACTTGCTTCTTTGTCTTCACCTAGGTGAGAGTCCCAATTGATGAGATCGCATGTGTGCACACCATAACATCCAAACTCTTGAATACTCGTGCATAGGAAGCTTGTATTCTAGTGATGAGTTGCGAGAGCTCATCATAGTTTTGGATCTTACTCCGAATACATGCTTTCAACTTGACTACATTAGCTCTCATCATCTTAGGTAAGCGAAGCAAGGCTCCCTTGTACTTCATTGTCCATGTTTGCATGTCATCAACAATAGCATACACTTTCATCAAGATAAGTGCTCTTCTAGCACATCACTGTTGCCATCCATTGACATGGACGACTGCGTTGTGCACGGTACCAAACTTGGAGTACAATGCTTCCATAAATGTGTCAAGGGACAATAATTCATCCAGTATTTCCTTCTTCAATTCAGTTGTGGTGAAGATTGTCACCATGTCTCCTCCTTTCTTGGATGTTTGTAGTTCCTTTGACATTCTCTCATTCTCAGCTATTAGGAAGCAAACACTTGAGCTAATGCCTTTGGCATACACTCTGGTTACATCAGCAAAGGTATCTATATGTTTTCACACTTCAGTCATGATCACTCATTCCTCAACTTGCACAGGAGATGTATAATCCTCCGGAGTTGACACTTTACATGACTGTACTACTCTATGTTGGGATTTGTCAAACGAGATGTTGTGCATCTCTTCTTCTGGCTGATCACCAAGGATCTCAGTGCCTCCCTGGTCATTCAATACTTGCTCATCATCTGGATGCATTGAAGTGGGTGAGTCGACCTCTTTGTGGTGAGGTATGACGTCGGTGTCTTGTTCCAACTCCTACTATTATATGTCTGCATCCAATTGTTGGAGTGCTTGTTCTATCTCATGAGAAAAGTCTCGCACCTACGATGGTTCACCCTGTTTGCTTGATGCGAGATGTTTACATGAATCAATTACTTGTATAGGCACTGCTTCGTCTATTTACACATGTTGTGCCCCTTGCTGTATCTATTGTTGTTGCACTTCCCTCTCATGTTTGCACAACTCTTGTTCCTTTCGGAGTTGCTCCCTTAGCTCATGCAACTCCTTCTTTGCTTCTTCCTTTCTCTTCTTATCCCTCTACCTTCATCTGATTCACTTGTCGTGATGGTGCCTCTTTGCCTCTATAGCCATAGTTGCTTGCTCTACAAGTGGATCTTCTCGAAACTTGTAACTTTTCTCCTCCTCCATGTGATCGAAAATCTTCCTCTTGCCTTTGTTGCGCATTGGTATGCTTGCCTCTACTTCCATTATTGCTACTGCTACTACTGGTGCTCTCTATGATGCTACTTCATGTTGCTTCGCTAACCACTCCACAATTAATCCGACCTATTCATTAGGTCTGGAGAAATGGTAGAAATGTCTCCATGGGTCCTCCTCGACCCAATGAAATGCCCCATGGATCCAGTTGAACTGAACTCTCGTGTAGTGATCCTTCATAATGCAATGTGGGTCATACGGTTTGTAGCTTCGGAGGTCAAGTGGGTGCTTCTTCATATGTTCTTCTTCGACATCCTCTTGCTTGATACTTCGGATCTCATATAACCCAATCCACAACAGAAGAGTGGGCCAAGGTTCCTTCTTCTTCCAATGCATTCTAGTTGTCAATCTTGTTGAGATGTGATATGTTACTTATTGCATGACAAGTATGTCCAAGGTAAACTTTGGAAGAATATGCAAGGCTTCTCCGCACTAAAAATTTGGATGGAAGTGTTGTACAGTGAGGCATACTAATCTACAATGCCTATCAATGCCTCCATTACTTCCTTTGACATGAAGGGTGGATCTTGTTTGAATATCATCTTGTACACTGGGGTGACAAAATGGTTGGAAAACCATGTGATTAATCCTCTGAAGCTGCATTTGGAAAACAACTTGAAATATGTGTTCACAACAGTCTCCGTCAGCGACCATGTCCACTACAAGTCCAGAAGCTCCTGTCAGGCATAGACTGCATCTAGGATGTAGGTGGACATGTAAATATCTACATGCATACCTTCAGGTGACTTTCAAGCACTTGTTCCTTCAGCGGATGAGCCAATATGTCAGACTAGTTACATGTTTTTCCTTCTCTAGCCAATTGTTCCAGTGCAACCACCCAACTCTATGGGAAGGTTTCTGTGCTTGCCTGGACATACAATCGACATGAAAATATGAGAAAGTATTGGTACACCTTCCTCACTATCTTTGTCTTGTAGATATGGATGGGTGTCAACCTGAATCGAGTTGGCTCCTTTACCTAGTTGTTCAGAATGTATCTAGAGTTAGCAGTATCATTGGGTAAGCTAAATGGAGTCTTCATGACAATCACAAGCTCTGACATATGATACATATCATCATAATCTCGCACCCAAAAGGTCGCAAGCTTCGTCCCACTGTCACTGCTCAAGGTCATCATCTCAGGATTAGTGTGGTAGATGATCTAATGTATCATGTCCACGCATGGGAACGTAGGATATATACATGCAATCCGATACAAGTTAGACTTGTGAATGTTCACGTACACCTGATGGTATTCAAGGGCTTCCCCCAAAGTTCTTGCAAATGTTTCATTGACCTCTTTCCACTTCAGTGTGATGTCCTTGTCTAGACACAACTTTGTATCTTCATAGATTGATAAACTAGAGGACACTCGCTCAACTTCTACTCCAGATGCATGTCCATCAGTGTCCTGCGATCCTATTGTATTGGAAGCCATTGAGATAGATGAACACCTGAAACATATGGAGACAAGAAACATGCATGGCAAGAAATCTGTTAGCGAAAAACAAAGCAAATTCGAGGAATGACACAGCACATACCTGGGAAACTGATGGGCAAGATTGCTCAATTTCTTTTGGGACGCTGGGCGACTGGCTCCGAGAACTGTGCAAAACGTAGTCTAGGATATCTAGGAGGAAAGAATAGTTGCTAGACTTGCGCAATTCACAATCCAAACTAGTTGATGGCTGTTGGGATTGCACAATGAGCAATTCCTGCTGAGAGTGACTGCAGGCTCAGGGACTGCATTGCGCAATTTTCTGAGCTAGTAGTCACTATCCCTCAAAAATTAGCAAAACAATATTAGAGGACAGTGCTAGGCAGAAATGCACATTTCTGGGGAGGAAGACAGAGCCTTCCTTCCCCAGATTGTGCAATGTTGTCTCAGTGAAAGCAGAGTCTGGGCCAAGGTTGGCCCGACTCGCCAACGGGAAACTGAAAGTAGATATGACAGTGAATGCACAATGACACTAAGTGATAGAAGAATTTATTGAAAATTCATGCAAACATGAATGAAATATTAGTCAAACAGATCAAAATGCATGTGGGTGAAGCGATTCTCCGAATCAGTGACCATTCGTGCACAACAGTTTCATGCATGTGACAATAGTGAGATAGGAACAAAAACTAAAACATAGTTAGGAAAATATAGTATACATGTAAATTATAGAAACTGAAAGAGTTCAAACAAATCAAGCAAACAATACACACACAAGAAAATACAAAAAGAAGCGACAGAAATGCTGAAAAAGACAAGTTGAGGCCACTTACCCATGAATAGTTGAGCCAGTTGTGTCGAAGAGTCTTGGATGTGTTGTGGGATGTCAGAGCTCCAAGATCGGTGTGAAAGAATGAGTTCTGATGCATTGAATAAATAAGTTTGGGCTCATGATGCACATGCCACAAATTTAGGAAAAAGTGACACTTGGAGGAAAGTTTCTAAAACAAATTTGCATGTAACCTCTAGCTACTAAAAATAGCTCCCTGAATCATGGGATGCCTTTTGCATGTTTCCTTTTGCTATTCCAGGAAAAAGATATCTATGCATGCAAATCAAGTTTCCTTGGTCCCGGGTGGAACTGGTCAACTAGACTGCTCATGTATGAAGATGCTCAACTACTTGAGAAAAATGCACATTTCTGGCGGGGAGATGGGCTAGCTGCCCAAGATTTTTTCGCAATTTCTGGGCAAAGCAGCTGAATGCTACCCATATTTGTGCAAATTATAGGTTGAGCAGCCCTACTAGGGAAAATTGCGCAATTTTCATTGGGAGTGCTGACTGGAAGAATTGCGCAATTCTGGAGCCTAGCAGGCTACCAGACAGGATTGCGTAAATTTTGGAGGGAAGGATGGTTTCCCTCTAGAAATGCACAATTTCTTGGGAAATCTACTCAACCTACAGCTAGACCAAGTCCAGCTAAACAACCTATGAGGGGAATGCATCAAGATGTGATCGACAGGCTACCTTTGTGCAAGAAAACATTGAAGCTTGTGTACTTGACAAAGCATGACAAGGTGATGTGAAAGGTTGATAGGGAGGCTCCAAAACAAGGCTAAGGAAAAATTTTGGAGGGTGGTTGTAGCCGCTCCAACACTCGGCGACACATTGTTAGAACTCCAACTCTTTGAATGGACCTTGTTCATGAAAAGAAATTTTAACACCTCTGGAAGTATTGTTCACCTTCAAATCATCTTGGCTTCACGCTAGCTTGATTATAAGATGTATCATCTACCATGCTCTTGGTCAATTGACATACATTCCAAGCCAAGGCAACACAGTTGTTCCGATTGGGGTTGAGGGGTATATTGGTGCACAAGCAGTATATTCATCAGAGTCTTAGTTTCATCTCTGGTGTTGCTTCGCTACCAGCAGGCCTCGACAGTACCTCGAAGGAGACACATAGGAACATAAGCATGGCTCTACTGCCAGCGAGCTTCATCAGTACCCTGGCAGAGTTACTTGCATCACCTCCCTACGCAGGAAGCTTTTCTCTTCTTTTTCCTTATTCATTTTCATTTTGAATTTTTTGACTTTTTCATTTTCTTCATTTTTCATTTTTTCAATTGTGCATAACATGTATCAATTTTAGAGGCGGAAGAGGGATCCCAACTTATTGAGAGAAGAAGAGGTTTTTCCAACAAAGAAGTAGTTTAATGTATCTCTGATGTGCCTATTAAGGTTTTCCCCCACACCTTACTCTACTTGACTGAGCTGACAAGGGTTAACCCAAAAACAACTGACTAGAGAAGGTGACATTAGTTAGTGCACAAGCATTGTGTTTCCACCAAGGTTCACTTTGAAAAATACATATTTTCCTTTGACATATCATGGACTAAAAGTAACAATTTCTTCATACAGAGGCAAGATGACAAATAACCAAGTAGTGATAGTTGTACAAGCCCTATTGTACTTCACCCAGCTTGTTTCAAGAGTCATACATGGTTTCATGTGAAACTAACCTATGAACAAAACAAGCAAACTAACAGACAACAAAGAAAATCAAGAGTAGAAGCGAAAGAAAAATCAAAGCAAGTAAGAAAATAAGCAAGCGGAAAGAAAATCAAACAAAGAAAGTAAGCAAGCAAGCATGCAAGAAAACTAACTAAAAGCAAACACTACTCCTACTCCTACACTAATGGTGCATGGGCCTGACCATGTGAAGTGATATTTCCCATGTAGCTACTAGCACATTGGTTGATCCATGTTGGTGAAGGCTTGGTTTGTGAGCAACCCAATTATGCGAACCAACAAGCAAGAAAGATATAAAAATGATACAACCACACTTTGTGTTTTAGAGTGCCCACAGTACATAAGTGAGTGCAAGTGCATGAAAAGCAATTTGTGGACTTATCATGGTGTTGTGTGACACCGCATGCAACTTTGAAGCATAATCACACTCTTGACTATGACATGCAAGCAAATGAAAGAAATAGAGACAAATTGCATCACAAATGAGTGCTTTCAATGTAGAATTCCTCCAATGCATGAGCAATAACATCATGTAGTTCGAGTGGACGAAGTGTGGTCTATGTGTGAGATGGATCTTCAATGCATACAAATGAGTGATGAGGAGCCTTGGGTGATTGAACAGTTTCATGATTGGAAGTGAGACTAACCCCAAGAGAGCAAGGGATTGACATAACCATTAGCTTGGGTTGAAGTGCCTCGACAGTCTTGGGTGTTTCAACTTCTTCATCAGATAGATCATCATAAAGCAGTGGCTTCGAAAAATCAACTGTGATAGAGTCATGATCGTGATCAAATATGGAAACAAATGGATCGCGAACGCCACAATCATAAAAATCAATGATTTCATCGACATCCTCATGATCATATGAATCAAACAGAGGAGATGAAAAGTGAACAAACTCATCCTCTATGTTTCCAAAAAATATAGATGAAAGATCAAGTGGATTTTCAATGAATAACTTATCCTCTCCATGATCGAATGATGGACCAACATCCAGCGAGTCTTGCGAGTGATCAACAATGGGTGCATCCGTATATGAAGACATGAATGCTAAATCCTGGATGGAAGGTTCACCAAATATGTTAAGAATGGACAGAGGGGGCTTGGATAAAAGGGAGTCATCCTTCGTCGAGTGTTGATGCTCAAGATCCCACTCATACTCTTCATGAATGACAGTGCATGTTGGTTGTGCAACACCAACTCCTTTAGTGGCTTGTTCCTTGTTCACAACAAGTGAAGAGTTTGGAATGGATGAACACAAGACAACATCATTTGGAGGAACACCTGAGTGCGAAGGCAGAGGTCATAGAAAAAAATGCATATGAGAACTTGAAGGACTCACAACAAAATCTGCACAAAAATTGAGTGAGGTGATGTTGGGAGGATGTGAAAGATGAATAGGTGTGTGAGCATGATCCTCAACATCACTCAATAGTGGTGGAGTTGTTGAATGAGGGGAAGGCGGATGGTCAGTTGAGACAGTGACCACATCCAAATGAGATTGCACAACTCCCTCACTAAATAATGTTGAGTGAGGCTTGATCTCAAGCTTCTTCTTGGAACGGGAAAATTTCTTAAGGAAATACTCAAACCAGTCCCAAAGGAAGGAAAATTTCATCTGGCTCCTCAGAGCTTGAAACTACAAGTCATGGAAGTGCTGCCAAAAATCTATAACTGATTCATGTGTAGCCTTCCGTTGTTGTAACATTTTTTGGTCAATATAGTCTGGATCAAAATGATAGAAGGTTTCTTCAATGAGATCACAAAAGTGCTCAAGTGAGTGCACGCTGTCAGCTGGTAGGCTGAGCAGCCATCGACATGGAGATTCACGAAGTGTGTGTGCAAGCAGCAAGCTGGCCTATTCTTCAAACATCCATATTCCTCATTAATCATGGAAAGAAAGTCATGTAAGTATTCAAGCCATGCCACTTCACCTTCACCATCATAGGTGTATGTGGACAAGAGATTGAAAAAATCCCACGTGATGGAGACATATTCACGATTCAAAAAACATCGTGGAGGGAGAAGAGTGCAAGAATCCATGAAAGGTATGCAAAGGTTCAAAACTAGATGAGAGGACACAACTTTTCATCTAGCCCTCCTTCTAGTGCCAAAAATGTTGACGGTGCTAGACCCGCCAACATGTCTTGGGGATCTCCCTGGTAAGAAGTCCCAATTAGACCTCAGACAATTTGGTGTAGGAGTCCCAACAGTGGGTCATATGGTAATGCCTTGACCACAATTTCTTATAGAGGAAAGCAAGATAACTATGTTATTAGCAAGGGTGTGACGTTACAGTGAGTCAAGGAAGGTGCATGAGAGGTTCTAACACCAGTTGGTTGAGATGAGTGCACCCCTTGGCAACCTGTAACAGTACTCGAATGGGAAGGGAACACACGAGCGAAGATGCATCACAAGCTGGAAAGCAAGTCAGCTGGCAATCCAAAGTGATGGTTAAACCAATCAACACATTTTAGAAAGATTCATGCATGCTTATATAGAAAAATCCATACATGTGTGCGTAAGGAAGAAAATACATATGCCATTTAGAGTAAACAAGACATTTGGGATACAATACAACATATGCATGAAACATGATGGCTCTTATTATATAAATAAGTGTAAGTTCCATTCATACAATACATCCATGTACACCTGCTAGCCCCAATAGTGAAACGTTACAACCACATCCGCCTACTCCTCCAAAGAGATGTACTAGCTCCATGTAGTGGAGAAGCCAAGGCACGTTACAATACTATCCAAGCTCTCTCCAAGATAGTCTTATAGGAAGCTTAGCTGACCAAAATCCTATAGAATGAGTTATGAGGGAACTATTTATAGCAAAGGGTGGGGTTCCCTTGACATTCCCCTTTGTGACCATTCAACTAGCACCATGACTCTTCACATACTCTATGACTGTTACATCCAACTATTGACACTTGACATGAGTTAACATTACAACGCACATGTACCCATGTGAACAAAATGGCTTGAGCAAGCCAAGATAAACATCACTTTGACTTAGACAACCATTGAAGTCCAACTCGTCAACATCCTCATGCTGATCAACAATAACATATTGATGCCAAGATCTATAGTCCTTGTTGGTGTCTGTGTGTTCCACGGTGACATCCATCTAAAACCTAACTCTTGCCTCCATAGCATCTGGGTACACTGCTCAGGATCCTCTATCCAACTTGTGCATGATGTCTACACTGATAGGAAAGTCTAGGCTGGTGGTGATGCACATCAACTCATCGAAGTATGATTCAAGATCTAGTCAGACCTACTTCTTTGTCTTCGCCTGGGTGAGAGTCTTGATTGATGGGATTGCATTTGTGCGCACCACAACATCCAAACTCTTGAATACTCATGCATGGGAAGCATGTATGCTAGTCATGAGTTTCGAGAGCTCATCATAGTTCCAGATCTGAATCCAGATACGTGCTTTCACCTCGAACACATTGGCCCTCATCATCTTAGGAAAGTGAAGTGGGGCACCCTTGTACTTCATTGTCCATGTTTTCATGTCATCAACAACAACATGCACATTCATCAAGATACGTACTCTTCTAGCACATCACTGTTGCCATCCTTTGAGATAGATGACTGCCTTGTGCACAGTACAAAACTTGGAGTACAATGCTCACATAACTGTGTCAAGGGAAAATACTTCATCTAGTATTTCCTTCTTCAGTTCATATCAGGCAAACATTGTCACCAAGGCTCCTCCTTGCTTGGTCGTTTGTAGTTCCTTTGCCATTTGCCCATTCTCATCTATTAGGAAGTGAACACTTGAGCTAGTGGCTTCAACATACACTCTAGTTGCATCGGCCAAGGCAACTAGATGTTTGCGCACATCAGTCACAATCACTCATTCCTCAACTTGTGCAAGAGACATATGATCCTTCAGAGTTTACATTCTGCGAGACTACAAAACTCTATTTTAGGATTCATCCCAATGAAATGCCCCATGGATCTAGTTGAACTGAACTCTCATGTAGTGATCCTTCCCAATGTAATGTGGGTCATATGGGTTGTAGCTTCAGAGGTTGAGTGGGTACTTCTTCATCTGTTCTTCTTCGACATCCACTTGCTTGATACTCTAGATCTCATATAACCAAATCCACAATGGAGGAGTGATCCAAGGTGCCTTCTTCTTCCGATGTAGTCTAGCTATTAATCCTGCCAAGATGCGATATGCCACTTCCTACATGACAAGTACGTCCAAGGAAAACTTTGGAAGAACATGCAGAGGCTTCTCCACACTAAAAATTTGGAGGAAATTGTCAAACAGTGAGGCATACCAATCTACAATGCTTATCAATACCTCCATTGCTTCCTTTGACATGAAGGGTGGATCCTGTTTGAATATCATCTTGTACACTGGGGTGAAAAAATGATCGGACAACTGTGTGATTACTCCTCTAAAGATGCATTTAGAAAACAACTTGAAATATGTGTTCACAACAGTCTACGTTGGCAACCAAGCCCACTCCAAGCCCAAGAACTCCTGTCGGGCACAAATTTCATCTAGGATGTAGGCAGACATGTAAAGCTTTGCATGCATACCTCTAGGTGATTATCGAGCCTATGTTACTTGTTCCTTTAGCTGATAACCCAATATGTTGAATCAATTACATGGTTTTCCTTCTCTGGCCAGTTGGTCTAGTGCAACCACCCGACTTTGTAGGAAGGTGTCTATGCTTTCCTGGCCATACAGTCAACATGCAAATCTGACCAAGTATTTGTATGCCTTCCTCAGTACCTTTGTCTTGTAGATCTAGTTGGGTGTCAACCTGAATTGAGTTGGCTCCTTTACTCAGTTCTTTAGAATGTCTCTGGAGTTAGCACAGTTTTTGGGTAAGTTGATTGGAGTCTTCATGATAGTCACAGGCTCTTACATCTAATACATCTCACGATAATCTCATGCCCAGAAGGTTGCAAGATTCATCCCAGTGACACTTCTTAATGTCATTGTCTCGAGATCAGTGACAGACAATTCAGTGTATCATGTCCACGCATGGGAACGCGGGATATCTGCATGCAATATGGTCCAAGCCAGACTTGTGAATGTTCACGTACACCTGATAGTCTTCGAGGTCTTCCCCAAAAGTGCCTGCAAATGTTTCATTGAGCTCTTGCCACTTCAGTTTGATGTCCTTATCTAGATACAACTTTGTATCTTCATAGATCAGGAGACTAGAGGAAACTCGCTCAATTGTTGCTCCAACTGAATTTCCATCAGTTTCCTGTAATCTTATTCTCTTGGAAGCCATTGAGATGGATGAACACCTGAAATATATGGAGGAAAGAAACATGCATGGCAATAAATTTGTTAGCAAAAAACAAAGCAAATTCAAAGAATGACACAACACATACCTGGGAAACTGATGGGAAATATTGCGCAATTTCTTCTAGGAGGCTGGGTGACTAGCTATCAGAACTATGCAAAAGGCAGTCTGGGCTATCTGGGAGGAAAGACTATCCATTGGACCTGCGCAATGCGCAATCCAGACTAGTTGCTGGCTGTTGGGATTGTGCAATGCACAATTCTAGCTTGGAGTGACTGTAGGCTCAGGGACTGCATTACGCAATCTTTAGCGCTAGCAATCAATGTCCCTCAGAAATGTGCAAAAATTTCCTGGAGGAAATTGCTAGGCAGAAATGCACATTTCTAGAGAGGAAGACAGAGCCTTCCGTCCCAGATTGTGCAACGTTGTCTCAGCGAAAGAAAAGATCGAGTCGAGGTTGGCCTAACTCGCCAACAGGGAATTGAAAGCATATATGATAGTGAATGCATGGTGACACTAAGTGATAGCAAAAGTGATTGCCAATGCATACAAACATGAATGAAAGATTCAGCAAATAGATTAACATGCATGTGGGTGAAGCGATTCATTGAATCAGTGACCATTCATGCAAAATAGTTTCATGCATGCAACAATAGTGAGATAGTAACAAAAACTGAAACAGATCTAGGAAAATTTAGTATACATGTAAACAATAGCAAGCATTCAAAGCAATCAAGTTAACAACACCCACACAAGCGAATAAACAAAAAGCGATAGAAATGTTGAAAAAGACAAGTTGAGGCAACTTACTCAAGAATAGTTGAGCCAGATGTGTCAAAGAGTCCTGGATGTGTTGTGGGATGTCAGAGCTCCAAGATAGATGTGAAAGAATGAGCTCTGATGTGTCAAATAAATAATTTTTGGCTTATGACTTTCATGCCACAAATCTAGGAAGAAGCGACACTTGGAGGAAAGTTTCTAAAACAACTTTTCATGTAACTTCCAGTTGCTAAAAATAGCTCCCTGAATCATGGGATGCCTTTTGCAAGTTTCCTTTTGATATTTCGAGAAAAGCAAGCTATGCATGCAAGTCAAGTTTCCTTGGTCCCCGGTGTAACTGATCAACCGGACTGCTCACGCATGAAACCGTGCAACTGCTTGAGAAAAATGTGCATTTCTAGCTAGGAGCTGGGTTGGCTGCATAAGAGATTTTTGCAATTTTTGGGAAAAGTAGCTGACTACTGCCTAGATTTGTGCAAATTTTGGGCTAAGCAGCCCTGCTGGGGAAAATTGTGCAATTTTCACAGGGAGTGATGACTGGCATAATTGTGCAATTCTAGAGCCCAGCAGGCTGCCAGACAGGATTACGCAATTTCTGGAGGGAAGGATGGTTTCCCTCCATAAATGCACAATTTCTTGGGGAAGTTGCTCAGCCTGTAGCTGGACCAAGTCCGAGTAAACAACCTATGAGGGGAATGCATCAAGCTATGATCAACAGGCTACCTTTGTGCAAGAAAACACTAAAGGTTGTGTACTTGACAAAGCAAGACAAGGTGTTGTGAAGGTTGGTAGGGAGACTCCAAAAAAAGGCCAAGGTGAAATTTTGGAGGGTGGTTGTAGCCGCTACAACATCTTCCCACCTCATGATCATGTCCCTTTTTAAGCCCTATTCTCAATACAACATGGTCATACTCTTGGGACTGCTCTTATGGATAGTATAGAAATCATGAAACCATAACATATTCCATGGTTCCAACACCTTTGTAGATTCTGTATGGATTATCCTTCTTAAGAGCCTCAAGGAAACCATTCTCATTTTTCCTTATTCCTACTCTTATTGGGAGTTGTTTGAAATAGAGGTTATGGTTCTGAGTTTGCAACTCTCTCATAGTAACAATATCTCTTCTCATTCCATAATTTTGTCTCCTCCTCCTTTTGTGCACTAATGGTCATGCCCACCAATTGGCTTTATCAAACTTGACTTTGAAGGACCATTGAAAGGAAATATTGGCATGGTTCAATTTGGAGGTGTCTTCAATTTCGATTTCATGGTTATCCTTCATCTCTATGCAAGCTATATGGGAGTTAACAATAAAATTATAGTAGAGCTCTTCACCATATAATTTGGTCTAAGGCAAGCCATCAGACAAAACTTTGCAAAACTTTGCATTGAGGATGACTCATAGGTCATTATATATATATGGTACAGAAACTCTTACATGGATTCTCCTTAATCCAAATCTCATATAGCTAGAGGCTAGAAAGTTTCTTATCATGAATTTCCACTCTTATAATTAAAATACTAGTCATTCTACCTTGCCATGTTAGGTGTTAGGAAAATAAAGTGGTGGATAGACTAGATAATGAGGATCGTCAAAGCTCTTCCCTCCTACTCAATAACCCTTGGGAAGCTCTCCCAACCTCTCATCTTAAGGAGGAATGCTCATCTGTAGCTTATAAATACATATCCTCCCTAATAGGGGTGCTCATCATCGACTCAAACATGGTAATGAAAAAGAAGGCCTTGGATTTGGGAAACAAAAATTACCAACCTACTACCCATCCTAACCATTAATTAATATACGCCTTTGGTGCAATGCATGGCACCACCTCGCATGTCACCCATATTGAATTTGATTATGCCTTCAATTCCTCCAAATATTTTGTGGGGGCAACTATCTCCAAGTTCTTCAATATGATATCCCACTTTGGATTGGTACTCCTTTCCTTGTTATTTCCTCTATTTTTCATGAATCTTAGCTACAATGCCTCCCTTTTCTCACCTTCATCTAGATGATTTTCCCAGGATTTCCTCTTTCTCTTAACAAAATGGTTTATGGGTAAGAAGAATTTACAAGTTGTAGTATACTCTATATTTGTCTTTCAAGAAGGTATTAATCTCCTCTTTGGGTTGCATTTTATCTTCCCCTTGTCCTTGGGGCCTCTCAATCCAACCTGCCTCTTCCTACCCATGCTAATGACGACATGCCAGTGCACTTGAATCCATCAAGATGGTAGATGTTGACATAGTGGGACCTAAACCAGGTTCAAAAGTGGTTTAGCCAAGAAAATCCCAGTACTACTGGCCCTTTCGGCAATAGTCTACAGAGTGCAGACTGAGGTCTCACCTGAAGTAGTATGGGAGGGTGTTGGAACCAAGTTTTTGCACCCTAGGGATGTCTTGATGAAGTTTCTGGAGGTTCACAGTCCAAACCTGCTCACTTGCGCTACTCCACGCAACTGTCTATCCTTCGTGACCTGTGCCACTACCTCCGCGCACCTCTGTAAGGGCACGAGGAAAGTACTACCCTGATCTCTATTCTTACTGCGCTATTACATCAATGCTTAACTTAACTTGTGAGGGCCCAATATTTTTATTACTTCATTCAACATTCAGGTAAGTGCGCGTAATCATAAATAGTATAAATGCATAAAGATAAATAGAAATATAGATGCACAATATTCTGAATCAAACTTATCTTTATTAATATTCCTTTTCAAGTACATTCCCACTTACAGACCCAACTCCACCCTGCACACTCAGCTGCGAACTCTACAAGGCCTCTGCGCACTCAACTGTAGAGCCTCTTCCGACTACTACGACCCAATACACTTCAACTTTCCCCTATGCTCTGACCATGCCTTCGCATTTTTCTATTACTTGCTTTTCAAAAAACTATCTTTTCACTTAGAGCCTCACTCTATTTATACAATCCCATGGTCCGTGGACCATGGGTAGGCCAACACAACTTTACATTATTTTACAATTCTTAGGGTGGACAACCATATGACTCATCCTAGACTTTCACACTTTGCACCCACACTTCGCAGAGTCCTACAATACAATTGACCAAAACTTGGGCTTTAAGCCCCAAAACCTGTTGTGGGGGATCCCATGCCCAACAAGCCCCCAACACAATCATTGTGACTGGTCCCAAGTCACTGTGCTGGTGCAGAGATCTCGGCATGGAGACCCTCCAATTGTGCTTGTGTTGTACAAAGGTCTGTAGCGCACCGTTATTCCGTCTATTGGATCTACTCCATTTCTATTTCTGACTCATCTGCATCTGACTCGATTCTCTTCTTTGGTACCAGCTTTTGGTGCTTGTTTTTATAGTCCAGCACCCCTATCTAGCTTCTCGGGTTACGAAGACAGTGCTTTGCTCAGTTAGTCAGATAGTCGACCCACCCGTGTAGGGCTTTAGGTGACTGTCATTTACTTTTCCTAGGAAGGGTTCTCCATTAAGTTTGACTAGTTAGACCTCACCTCTATTTGTGACCTCTTTTACCACATATGGTCCCAACGAGTGCATTCTAAATTTTCCAAGAAATTTTTCAAACTTGTTATCATACAGCTAGTCCGAAACGTTGGTTTCATAAAATGTGCACAGGTTTTCCACTAGCATAACATTCTACCAACCTGTATGGATTCTCTTTTCAACAACATCAAATCGTTTACCTTGAAGGTGCACAACTTGATATGGTGGTCATGCCAGGCTTTCTCACGCTACTTTTGTACCTGCTGGTGAAATTCGACCAAAAATCATTCTTCCTCTAGTTCTTCTAATTGCGCAAGCCTTTCTTCCAGGGCTTCATGGTCCGTCATGCCTGTGAGCATTGTTGTTCCTAGACTAAGTACGATGTATTCTATCGGCATGATTACTTCCGTACCATAGACCAAACAGAATGGTGTCTGTCCTATCAATTTCTTACACGTTGTCCTGTACGCCCATAACACAGTGGGTACGCACAGGTCCCAGTTGTTCTGTTGCACGTTACATATTTTGGTCAACACAGTCTCCAGTATTTTATTAAATTCTTCTACTGTTCCATTAGCTTGTGGGTGGTATGTGTTGGGCCGTGAATACGACCACTTTGTAACACTTATTTCATCCATTTTTACTCTTCTCTATTATATCATTTGTTATAATTTATCATTTAAATCCATTTTATAAATGATTTATGCTCTTATGGATGAATATTATTTATCTTCCTTTATTTCTAATAAATTGATGATTATGAATGATTTTATCAATGATAGTTTCAATAAATTAGCTGTAACATTATTTACCATTTATAACCTCCAAGATAATTTATAGATTGAATATTTGACCATTAAATGTGCCAACTCATAAATTCGTTGGAATAAGAAGTGACAGTTTTGCGGTTGAGATTCTGAGCAAATGAAGAAGAATTTGGAAAATCTAGAACATGGTTTTTGTCCAGAACGGACCCAATTAACTTTAGCAACAAACGGTTTGCCCAAATTCGGCTTGTATTGAGAGAAACGTAAGGTTCTTTGAGCACGATTTTCTCAAATTTGTTGGTGGCCGTTTTCCAAATCTCAGCTGCAAAGCCAAATTCGCCCTACTCTTGTTGAAAGATAGATGGAAATATATCTTCTTGTTGATCAATTGGTTGGAAACAATCCAATTTTGTAATAATGATCATATTGTAATTATCACAGTTGTAACCACTCTCTGCCTCTTTGTATTTAAATCAGAACAAAGATCAGAGAGGGGGATGACTTCGGGATGACTTCAGGGATGGATTCGAATGATGGAATTGAGGATGAATTAGAGATTCAGAATTGAGGATGGCAGAGAGAATGGATAATGGCTGAGAGATGGAGAGGTTTCTTGTTGTAATCCACTGTAACTCTGCTTTGATATTTTAATATAAATCTGGTTTCCATTCCCTCTTTGATCCTTAAGTAACTCAGCAGCATCCGCTGGTGGCTAAGGGTCCAGCCTCTGGTGGATTGTGTTGCTGCTGTATATTATCTCTTTGGTTTATGCGTGGTTTTGCTTATCAGCTTGAATCGGTAATCTGGTGTGTTTCATTATCTTATATTGCAGCTCTATTATATTTCATATTTCGTTCTCTGCAACAAGAAAGTCGTAATGTGCATTCTAACGTATTGCTATTCCTTTAAAGTCGTTAATGTAACATTGTTGTTCTCTACATAATGCTATTGCTATTTAATTGCAGAGTAATCAAGCTGTAACCTTCTTAAGCTGGTATTACTGTATTTTCTATGGTTTATACTTCATACGATTGCTATTCAATTGACATTGTGGTTCCATTATGAATTGTAATCGTTACCCTTTCTAACCAGGACTAATACTTGCAGTATTAGACTCAGATTACTGTTAATGTGTGCATGTGTTAAGTTATTATGCATTTGTATTTGGCTTTCCAACGTTGTTTCATATTCTATCATTAATCAATGATGTTCTATTTCTGTGTGTTGTCTGATTTATTCTTAGATTAAAGATTGCTATTAATTTGGCTTTGTTGTTGTTCATTTCCATTAATTAGAGTTTGTCATTCAGATTCCTTTAATTACAGTTTGCTGCCCATTTACTTTGTTGTTCATTTCTGTTGATTAATTGCAATAGTTTTCTTTTAAAGAGTTTTTCTAGTTTACTTCCAATAGTCTCTTTAGTTCAATTTCTATTTCCTTTTAATTGCTTTAAAGTAGGACTGTCAACTGTAGAGAACATTGGTTATTTCTTCTTCGTTCTCAGTTTGATTGTCTTGTTCCGGTTTGATTTCAATTGCATCAATATCCAGAGGAATGAGTTATTGCTACTGTATCCTCGATTGATGGTTGTTTGAGTGAATGATTTAGTTTAGAACATTTCAGTTTCTTACTGTTCCATTTCTTAGTTGTTGTTACATTTCATATTTGCTGTTCCATTTTCTGTTATTTGCGTTATTAATTGCTTTGGTGCGCAGAACGATCTGAAACTGTAGTGGGTATTGGCATTTGCTATCTAGTCCCTAGATTGACGATCTGTTCCTTGATTACTTTTGGTTACATCAGTTTCCAAAGGGATGATTTATTGTTACTGGACCCTTGACTGATACATTGCTTATTTTTCCGAATGAATGATTTAGGCTTCAAGGTATTTTGCTGTAAGTAGATTTTATTTCAAGCATTCATTTACTTTTGGATTTTAAGCACTATACTACAAAACATTACTCTTGAGTAAATAGCCACCTCAGACTGAGTACACTCTTGAAATAAAAAGTCATCCCTCGGTTGACAATTAATGTGAGGTAATTAGGAGTTAAAAAGACCCCTTTTTATCGCTCCACAGTATGGTGTACTTTTCTGGTGATAAACCTAGAACTCTTTTGTGAGCGCACTAATGGTTTCATTCAAGAAATGTTTTCTATGATCACTTATTAAGATTTTCGGGAAACCAAATCGTGTCAACACATTTTCGAACAAAAACTTTGCAGTCATGGAAACTGTGCAGTCCTTGACTAGTTGTGCTTCTGCCCATAGTGTTAGGTACTCCGTCACGGTGATGATGTAGCACGCACCCGTATTTCCCTGAGGTTTGATTGGGCCTAGAAAGTCGATTGTCATTTCTCAAATGGTTGCAGTGTCATTTGGGGATTTAATAACATCTTGTCCCTTCGTGATGGTTTTCCTATCCTTTGACATATATCGCAGGGCTTACAATGCGCTTTCAAATCCTGGTATAGGGTCAACCACCATAACCCTACACGAAGAATCTTTTGTGCAGTCGTGCATCCTGCATAGTGTCCTCCTACAGCACCCCATGTGCTTCCATGAGGATCTGACCTCGCTCAAATTCAGGTACGTATCTTCGCAATATCTCATCATTGCCCATCTTGTAGAGGTGCCCCGCAATGACAGAAAGGTTCATCGCGCGCACCACCAATTCCTTCTTCTATTCGATTGAGTACTCTTTTGGCACAATCCTTGTTGTTAGAAAATGGATTATATCTTCAAAGTGTCCATCTGCGATGCGTACTACAAAGAGTTGTGCATCCCGTAGTCCCTCTTCCAAATTTGTTCGTTCCTCGCCTGTCTCAATTTGTGACAAGTGGTCTGGTCCTGTGTTTAAGCGTCTCGGCTTGACTATGACCTCAAAATCATATTCTGGAAATAGTAAGAGCTATCTGCATATGTGCCCCCCTAACATAGGCTTTTTCACCAAGTATTTCAACGCGGAATGGTCAGTATAGATCTTAAAATGTCCTCCAAGTAAATAGTGTCAGTATTTCTAGAGCACGTACATCATTGATAACCCCTCGCATTTGGTGGTAGAGTAGTTATTTTCTACTTTGGACAATCTTTGACTTGTAAACGTGATCGGGTGATCCACACCCTCTGTGCCCTCCTATGTGAGTACGGCTCCCAACGCGATACACGATGCATCAACATTTACATGAAATTCCATGTCCCATTTTGGGAAGACCAAAATTGGCGCAAAGGCCAGTTTCCCCTTTAGGAGATCCAAACTCTTCATGCAATCATCATTCTAGCAGTATGTCACATCTTTTTTCATAGCTTTTCCATCGGCGCGGTTATTTGGGCATAACTCTTGATAAACTTCCTATAGTAGCTAGTGTGCTCCAAAGTAGCGCGTAATTGTTTAGCACTGCGCAGTGCTTCCAGATTCATAATAACAACAATCTTTACAGGGTCCACCATCAGGCCTTATTTGCAAACCACATGGCCTAGCAGGTTGCCAAAGGGAATGAGGAAGATGCACTTTTTAAAGTTCAATGCAATCTGGTGTTGGCGGCGAGTATCCAGCATCAACCGTAAGCTCGCTACATGGTGCTTAACTAATCCAAAGACAGTCTAATCATCTAGATAGACCTCCAAGAACTTGTGGATGTATCCTTTGAATGTTGCCACTACTATGTGCGAGAATATTGCTTGTGCATTCTTCAGTCGAAAGGGCATAACGGTGTACTGAAAGGAGCACCATTCTGTTGTGAAGGTTCTTTTTCTCCTATCTTCTGGCATGATCTTAATATGATGGTACCCTAAGAAGCCATCTATAAATGAGTAAGCTTCCTAACTACCAATATCCTCCAACACTTCATCTATGAATGGTGTCAGGAATGGATCATGAACACATGCGTCGTTGAGCTTCCTGAGGTCCACGCATATTCTCATTTTGCCTTTCTGTTTTTCTCCGGCACTACCATAGTACTCACCTAATCAGATTCTTCCACTAGTTCGATAATTCTAGCTGTGAGCATTTTATCTAGTTCATCGCGGACCTTTTCTTTATACTTTGGGTTCAAGCGGTAAGGCTGCTACTTAACTGGCTTCACATCCAGTTTCAAAGTGATCTTCATCATCCCTAAGTTGCCAATGATCCCTTTTAAGTCCATGATTTTGGTCGGGAACAAATCTTGGCATTTGCGGAGTAACTCAGCGACCTTATCTACTTAGCATCATCCCAATAGTCCCTAAGCATCACATACTTTGGCTCCGCTTTTGTGCCAATGTTTACTTGCTATGTTTTTAGAGGTGTGGTGATGTCGGGATCCTCAATTGATGGTCCTCGAACCTCACAACAACCTTTGGTTTCTAGGATATCAATATTTCGAGGGTTGTCATCATCCTCCTCCACCTGCATGTTATAACATTCTAGAGCGCTGCTTAACTGGGTTGCCCATACTAGTTTCATCTTTCCAATTGCTCCTGTGGTATTTTGAAGATGGTGGCTTTTACTGCTTGTAGTGCATCATTAATAGTATTTGACCACCAGTCTTCAAATGTGAATGTTAACAAAAATCCCTCAAGCAAGACATCCCATTCACCCGTACCATGTCAGATTTCTGTCTCAGTATACCAGTTCATGGGTATGACATCCAAGGTATGGTAGAATAAGTGTACCCATTCGGGCTGTGGTTCTTCCCCGTAGACCTTGGTCCATTTCACGAGGTGCGTATGTGGGTCATCTTGTCCATCATATTTGTCTTCTAACCGTAGCTATGGCTTCCCAAATCGGAGGTACATCATCCTTCTACATCCGCCCCAGTCCTCAAAATTTCCTTGATGTGTACCCCACCATTGCCCAGGTGTTACGCGCAGTGCCCATTTCAATGCATCGAACTGTTGTTGTTCCGGTACTGCGCTTTCAAATTTTCTCAAGAATTCATCCACGGCTGTCAATCCATCATATGTCGACAACTCTCTTGCCTCTATTGTCATGCAACGCGGTGATCTAACCATCATGTTACAATTCAGCATTGTCACTTTATGCAACCAATTTTGCTAGCACTCTACTTCTTCGTCTAAATCCGAAGTGTAAGAGCTTTCCCACTCCCACGAGATCCTCCCATCTATAGTTGGATTCACCCAATCTTGGTCTCGCATAGTTATCTTGTAAATACAATCAAGATCATCATCACTTTCATTGTTGCGCACTGGTTCAGTGTAGCGCGCTCCTTCGGCTGGGTCCAGTGTGACTACTACGCATAGTGACTTTTTCTCGAAGATCATTTTGTGCTTCTCCAGATTAATGACTCTGTTCATATCGGTAGCCTAGTATATTCCTAACAACATGGGATAGGGATTTCTGTCATCGACAATCTCTATCACTTCAAAATTCACCTATGCACTCGCTCCTTCAATATCAACTGTTACCCCTTGCAACCTCCCCATGGGAAAAATATTTTGTTGGTTCACCATTCATAATTGAATATGGGACCACTATAATGTGGGCCTGCCCATGCATTCCCATGTTTTCTTTGGTAATACATTCACATCCGAACCCAGAGACCTGATCCATTTCATACTCACCAATCTGTGCAGTCAACCTCATTTCTCTTCCAGTGTGCAATGCATGATTCCCCAATTTCCGGACGACGTGTGGTTCCCCTGACCTCGTGCACCTGGTAATCAGTTCCTGTAGTCCTTTAACTGCCTTGTTGTAGTGCGGAAATTTCATGCATGTCTTTAGAAAGGTAGTAAGCATTGAAGGATCCATTCCTGGCTCTGGTTGATCCTTACTACCTGAAGTGGAGCCCTCCACGAAGCTCTTCCTAGCTTCCATGAATGTCTCCTTTGCACATTTTAAATCAAACTCGGGTTCCTTTGCAAGAGCCTTACGAACCCACGTACTTTCCTCTGGTTTCTTTCCCTTATCCTCTCCCATGGTCGCACCACTTCTGAGCATCATGTTTACATTCGTGTCCTCTTCATGTGGTTTAGACCTCATCATTTGTATATTCTGAATCGAGGGAGGCTGGAATAGCCCTTTTTTGTGCATCTTTGTGATTAACTTTGGACAGTCTATTGTTTCATGATAAAACTAAGCACAATACGTACAAGGTATCCTCGTCAGGTTGGTACAGTCGTGGGCATAGTGCCCCGTTCCTCCGCAATTGTAACAAATTAACTGCCTATGGCCCTTTCCTGGTCATATTCCTCCTCGTCCTCGACCTCGCCCCTGAAATCCAGCATGCGCCATCCCCGCATCTAGGTTGAGGGCTCGCATTTCGGTCTACATTCTATAGGATAGGTTCCGATCCATCATTGGCTCATAACTGCGGCAAGTGCGCTCATCATGGCCTACCAACCTACAGGAATTACAAAACAATTGATGGGGTGTTTGTGTATATTTCTGCAGCAAATGACAATTGTTCGTCATTTGTTTCCCTCCTATCTGACAAGTTGTGCACCATAAAGAGGGTGCCACACTCGGCCCTTCCTGCGCCTCCAGTCTCAGTGGCATTGGCCTTCCTCCTGCCACGTAGTTCACGAATACTGTGAAGTGATCCTTATCATGGCCCTAGCTTTTGCATTTTATGCACCATACTTCCTCGCGCGCCTTTGGCCACGGTGCCCTATCCTGCTTCAAGCTTTGCATTTCCAAACATAGATTTTGTAGTTGCACGTGGATTTTCTAAACTCCCAACCCATGGTCCTGTATTGGGGTCTCATGTAATCTCATCACCATCTCCAATGCTTCAACCTGGGTAGAAAGTTTCTGCTGTGACAGTGCCATCCTCAAGTGTGGTGTCAAAGATGCTACAAACCATGCACGATGTTGTGCATACATTAGTGTCATATTGGCCTCGCAAATCGTACTCTTCAGCCTTTGGTCTAGATCCCAGGGGGTCTTTCCCGGAAGCATCGTGATCTCTTTAAACCCGATGATTGACTGTGTCTCTGATTTTTGCCTGCTAAATTCTTTGTTCAACACATTCTAGATCTCTGTTATCCCTGCATTTGGGTGGTCGTTAGAGTGCTTGATGTACCACATTAATGCGCAATCCTGCAGCGTGCTCACCAATGTAGCCCTCTCAATGTTGTCTTCCGTGACACCTTGTGCTTCCCATACTGCTCTTACCACAAACTAGAATTGGTCTGGATCCTCATTCCCTACTCCTTTGAATACTGGTAATTTGATTGCACTCGCCATACTGAACTATGGAGGTGGTGGAGGTGGAGTGGTTGGAGATGGAGGTGAAGGAGGTGAAGTGGGTGGCAGTGTGGGTGGTAACCACGGAATCTGCTACCTTATCAAACTGACCGTGCTTCTCGAAGAAACTTTTGTGAGCTCATTCTTGCTCTCCCACGAGGCTGAAATTAAGGAGACTATTTTCTAATTCTTCACTACTTATACTTCTGTAGATTATTCTGCTCCGCGTAGTCCTAAAAATTAATTTATTTACATAACCCACTTTTCACATAACAACATCTTAATCCAGGCATTCAAAGATTTAATATACTTACATCGCGGTTCCTTGAGAAAACGTCGCTCTGCCTCATTGTAATTGATGGTCATGTCCACCGTGAACTCAATGATAAATCCTCCTATTATTTGATCGAGCCAGTGGTCCAGAGCTCACGCTATCTTATCTTCTGAGGTTTCTAGTCTATGCACTAATTTTGGAGTCCACACTATTGGTTGGTCGAGCCTACACCTTCCCTGGCTATCTGTTAACCTTGCGATCCACTCATATAGTTCAGAAGGAAAGGATGCAAAGAAAATCTCATGGATTTCCATATACACATAGCGATCCAACCACTTTTTCTCAGATACTTGCAGAGTTTTATTTTCCTGTGTTGTGAACTCGTGAATCTTCTTGTCCAACCACTCTTCAATTTCCTTCTTTTTTGGGTTCCAGTGGCATGATATCAGACATCCCTTGTGCAGATCCCAATCCCAACAATGGAACCATTTGTTGGCTTACTAGAGCCTGACCCAGGTTCATAAATGGTTTAGCCAAGAAAATCCCAGTACTACTGGCCCTTTCGGCAACATTCTGCGAAGTGCGAACTGAGGTCTCACCCAAAGTAGTATGGGAGGGTGCTAGAACTAGGTTTCTACACCCTAGGGATGTGTTGATGAAGTTTCTGGAGGTTCACGGTCTAAACCTACACAATTGCGCTACTTCACAGAACTGTCTATCCTTCGCGACCCGTGCCACTACCTCTGCGCACCTCTGTAAGGGCACAAGGAAAGTACTACCTTGATCTCTATTCTTACTGTGTTATTACATTAATGCTTAACTTAACTTGTGAGGGCGCAATATTCTTATTACTTCATTCAACATTCAGGTAAGTGCACGTAATCATAAACAATATAAATGCATAAAGATAAACAGAAACATAGATGCACAATATTCTGAATCAAACTTATCTTTATTAGTATTCCTTTTTAGGTACAATCCCACTTACAGACCCGACTCTGCCCTACGCACTCAGCTGCAGACTCTACTAGGCCCCTATGCAGTCAGCTGCAAAGCCTCTTCCTACTACTACAACCCAATACACTTCAACTTTCCCCTATGCTCTGACCATGCCTTCACATCTATCTATTACTTGCTTTTCAAAAACCTATCTTTTCACTTAAGCCTCGCTCTATTTATACAAACCCATGGTTCGCGGACCATGGGTAGGCTAACACAACTTTACGTTATTTTACAATTCTTAGGGCAAACAACCTTATGACTTATCCTCGACTTTCACGCTCCACGCCCGTACTTCACGGAGTCTTACAATACAATTGACCAAAACTTAGGCTTTAAGCCCTAAAACCTACTACGAGGGATCCCATCTCCAACACTAGAGGACATGGAGGTATCAAAGGCTCATGGTCTCGATTCCATGCCAAGACCTATGTGCTTCATTTTCAAACTCATAATCCCCATGAGATACAGTTAGAAATTCATTATGTGAAGGATGAATTTTCTCATGAAAGATACGAAACATTGGACTTGAAGGTTCTATATGATATTGTTGCTTAGATTTTTTATGTTGGGAACACCAAGTGCATATATAACTATTACTTTTATAGAATGGATCTATACTGCCGTGTAAATACACATCTGGGAAAATGTTCATTAATAGGCAAGATTCTTAGGAAAAATATTTTCCAGAATTTGGATGAATTGAAGTTATCATTGATAGATGTAGAGGGTCATTTCTCTCACCTAGAAGTAGGCTTACCTCCAAGCCTGAGAGTGGCGTTTCACTACAAGGATTCCAATAATCCCATTGAATTGGACACTTCCCTATCATCATTACTCTTAGATTTTTCTTATTTGATGCTTTGTTTTCACTATTTAGAACTCCATTTTATCGTTTTGTTTCTTGTCTGGATGGTTTTCCTGCTTATGTGATAGCTATATATTTTCATGGTATTTGATTATTTATTCTAGGCATGCAATTGAAACTTTGGTCTATTATTTTGTCATGCTCTCAATTGGTTTTCCTATTATATAGATAGGTATAATACTTTGTAGTTTGATGCTCCACCCTACAACTCATTTTTGCACAATCCTTGATAAGAATTTATTTTTTATAGTTTGGTTTTCCAAGAAACAAACCAAAGGAAAATAACAACTCATAGAATTTGTATTATTATGATATATCAATGGAAAATTTAACTTACAAAAATAAAAAATAAAACTATCAAAATTTGTTGTTAATTTTTCCTTGGTTTACTCTCTAATTTAGCCTTCATTTCCCATGGTTTAATCACTATTTGTATGGCTAAATTTGTTATTTTTATAAACTATTGTACCACTACAATTTGCTAGTTCAAAACCCTAGTTTATAGTAGCCTTTAGTGTTTCCTTATTTGGTGTATTCAAGTAACCTATTTGAGACTCTTTAAGCATTTTGACCCATATATCCCTTGAACACAAATCCATAATTTACTCCTTCATCCACCTCAAACCATAATAATTTATACATTCATCTAGTGGATTTACATTATAGCATCCCTAAGGAGGAACTTAGCTTAATATTCTTAGGTTACTTGATCCCTTAGCCCTACTGGGGAAGCCTTGCTTATGTTATATTGTGTCTTTCACTAAAGAGAGGGGAGTTGATGTTGAGATGATAGTAGTGATAGTCCCATGTGTTGCACATTTCCTAGGTCACTTAGTGAGTCTTCGCACTAGGTGCTATATTTTTTGTAATGGGCTCATTATTTTGAATTCTGAAAATAACATGGTTGCAATAGTGGGAAGGAAAGTGTTGTGTAGGATCAAAAAATAGAACAAATTAGAGTTGTAACACATAGAGTACATACTGCTAGGAGTAGTAAAGAGTATTGACTTTAAAGGAAGATAAGGATGGAACTAATAGTTAGGGTCATATGCAATCAAGGTTGAGGTGATGAAAGGATGGAGACACTTGATTAAGGAAAAATGAGATAATTATGAGTCCATAAATCCATAAGTAAAAGAAATTTTAATGATCCAAATGCCTTAAAAATGATAAAAAGTCAATGAATGCAATCCACTTTGAAGGCAAAAACCTCATTTTACAATGAATCAAATAAAAAAAGGAAAATGAGATGATCATATGAATAGATATCCTTGGTATATATATAAGAGATAAAGGGTACAATTATAATAATTTTTTTTGGCTAATTTACTAATATAACAATAGAGATGTAATAACCCAATATCTAGGGCTTAATAAGAGCTTTTATGTGCTTAACATTCACCTCACCTTCAAACAAGTGTTGTCCTCAACACTTGACTAACCATGTGTGTTTCTACGTGAATTACTCATCTTCGCATGTTACCTCTTCCATTGGTACATTCTTCCATTTGATGAGTTACTGAGTAATTGCTCAATTTTGCAACTACTTAATTCGTGTCTTAAGGATTGTTTCTAGTTCTAGTAGGATTTTCCCTTCTTCATTAATATTTGGAAAAATACTTTGGTCTAGGATATTGTAACCAACTATCTTCTTTAAGAAAGAAACATTAAATATTAAATGTATATGTGAAGATG
The DNA here is from genome assembly GCA_000404065.3 of Pinus taeda. Classification (NCBI taxonomy): domain Eukaryota; kingdom Viridiplantae; phylum Streptophyta; class Pinopsida; order Pinales; family Pinaceae; genus Pinus; species Pinus taeda. The sequence continues at coordinate 41,998 of APFE030222452.1, forward strand.
GAGGAAAATCCAATTTCTAAGTCATACTTCCAATCCTCTACAACACCTTATAGGGGCCATAATATTTGGGTGCCAAATTTATTGTTCTTCTTTTGTTTCTTAAGGAACATTTGTTTATGTAGTTGTAGCCTGAAAAATACTCAATCCCCCACTTCAAATTCCATTTCAATGCAATGTTCATATTCTTGTTATTAGTAAGTCGGTTGATAGCTAAAGGTAGTTGGTGGCTATAGTACTCATTTACTTTTGTAAGGGGAGTCTGGGTTTTTTTTTTAATATGATTTATGTAATTTATTTTGTATGGGTATAACCCCATCTGATGTATGAAAATGTACTGGATCATAATGAATAACAATGTAATAAGGACCCCATTTAAAATTTTCATTTTCTTCCTTGCATATGGTGACAATGTATTTTAATGTTTTTATTTAATTATGCTTATGCATGGATACTATTTTACTTAATATGTTGCATGCTAAAAGAAATAATAGTAGTAACTATGATGGTTTACTAATTGTTATGTAAATTGATAAGAGTTTCTCTATGATGGATAAATCAATGATGTAATGGTTATGGGATCTTATATATATATGGAGTTGATTCATGATAACCATGCTATGTGAGACCTATAACACCTTTAGTCTTCACATAGTGCTCTTAATGAAATACTTTCCCCTTCATCGGAATCAATTATGATAAAACTTATACTACAAAAAAAACCCCCTTATTGGAAACCTATGAAAACCATGGTCTAAGATTGAGCAATGGCTCAAGATACATTCCTAGGGCACCTCATTATGTTTATAGAATTCTAGAAACATAAGTAATGAGTTGACCCAAAGATACATAGAGAGTTCTTGGTTTAGGAAAATTGACCCCTTTGAGAGACAATACATTAATAGTGATTGATCCCAACTTATTCTTGATAGCCATGATAGTTAAGAAACATTATGGGTAGAGATGTCGATGCTACTATGTGAGTGGCTAAAAAGACTAGGAGAGTGTTTATGATCAACACAAAAAAAGAGGATATAGATCTTGTGAAATCTCTAGAACTTGGTTGTGCTACAAATATTCAACCACGAGGTTATAAGATCCATCAAACTTTTAGTGAAGACAACTATAGAAGGATACATCATTGAGTTTGCAATAGAGTTGTAGTAGTCTTTTTCAAGACAAAAAGACTAGTTCAAGAAGGGATCTCATTAGATGATAGTGACAAAGGTTGTGTTGAGTGTGACATTCTAATATTTTACATTGAAAATATTGAATCTCATTAGGCTGAGAAAGATAGTTGTGAATATTACCCCGATTTTATAGCCCTTAAAATTCCACCAATATTTCAAGACACAAAATTCTTGAAATTTGAAATTTATTTTTTGAATATAAAGTATTTATGTTTTCTATCTATAATAGCTCAAAGAATAAAAGAATAAAGTAGTTCTTCAAGACATATGAATAGAAATGTTTCCAAATAAATTTTAAAATTCTTGAAAGAAATTATGAAAAGGGAATAACAATATAAGTTCGAAATAAAATTTTCAATAAGCCAATTAGAGAAAGAAATCAATGATGATTTTATTATAAACCAATCTGAGTATAAGACCAACTATGTTTACAAATCCCTACGAAGATTAGGACCAAGTATGTCCTTTGAAACCTTAGATGTTACAATGGTTCACAACTAAGTGCCAAGAAAAAAAAAATTAAATTAATTCTTCCAAAGATGTAAAAAACATTAGCAAATTTCTAGATGATTTATACTAATTAGTATTAAACAAAATCAAAATTTCTAAATAGTGTGAACAAAACTTCTCTTACTCTTCATGACTTATCCTTTCTTTTGTACTTGAATAAACAATTTGTTTAAATTTTGGTTTTAGAAATATTATAGGAGAGTACAGTTAATCATAAAAATATCATGAAGGTTAAAACATTCTTAACTAAATGTAAGTGAGGTTCCGCTAGGTTCAATTCATCAGACTTATCATAAATTTATTTATGACTACCACATTGTTGGGAAATATAATTGCTGAAATTGCAAAAATAAAATTATCAATCCAGTAGTTTGTAAACTTGTGAGATGCAAGCACTCAGATGTGCACGATCAGATAATCTAGACTATATCTATCATAATGCTTAATATATCATTTAGTTCACTCAATGGTTCAAACAAATCTCGTAGCTCTACTAAGTGCTAATCTAAAGAGGTTAGCAATTAAATTTATAAGATCTATATGGTCATAGATTTAGGTCATAAATCCCTAGGTCTAAGTCATTCGCACCACACTGAACATAATAAACAATGAAGCATAAATAAATCACAGACTTAGAAAGGCGATGGTGAATTTATCTATGACATTGAAAAGTAATAAAATTATAATGCATTCCCAGGCCAGTGGCGCCACCTGTTTGAGAATACACTGCAAATAAAACTACAGTGCTTAATTTATTATCAGAAAATAATTAAAATAGCAATAATATTTGTAGTCATGAGAGCCCAAAAAAAATACAGTAGTATAATATTAATGTCTCATAAAGAATTATATTTCATGATTACACTGAACTCCTATTGCATTTTTCTCGTACATGACATGGGAGCCCCTCCTCCTTGGTACATTGCTACTTATAAATTTTTCATTCAACGCAAGGAAGAGATCTATCATGACTCCTTTATCCTTTAAATTTTCATGCTTGAAAATAGAATATGGTAAGTAATATGATTCCCTAGAAAGAGAATCGTTATGGAGGGAGTTTAGGATATTTGTCTTCATAAGATTTCATTCTGGTGCCCAAAATATTATGCACTTTTAATGGTTGGTTCTCCTTGATCATGGTCATGTGGTATTGTTTGATAGACTCTAAAGCTAGCTGGAAAACAATGAATGATCTTTGATGTCATCCTTAATAAAACCTAGGTGCTAAATTCCATCCTATAATGGAGCAGGTATTCCAACAATATAACTATCAAAATTATGACTTATATAGGAATTTCAATAGCAACTATATTTATGGTAGTAAGTTTTCTCACATCTATCACACACACATCTCTAAAATAATACAAGTTTTAAACTAAATATTCTTCCAACAAATTGGGAAAATATAGCTCAAAGTTATTAATGGATCGCCTAGTGATATTTCTCAGGGATGTTCCTCATAAAGGAGTAAACATGGTAGTAAAAGGTTGATAATAATGAGGTTGAAAGGATAAATAGAAGCATATAGTAGTGAAAAATGTGACAACATTTGAGCTCAACATAGCCCCCTTTGTGTGATTATTTAGATCTCCTTATACAACAAGCCACTGCCAAAAAAGTGTTGGGTGTGGAGCGTGATTATTTAGAGGCCTTTGTTTCAACCAGATGTATACCCCAAGAAGTTTGTACACCCCTCCATGCAGGGGGGACGTGTGGGTTTGGGGGGGCCGATCTCCCCAGCTAGGGGGTCCGGGGGCCAGCGGTCCCTCGGCAGAGGTTTCGGGGGCAGCGCCCCCGAAGCTAAAAACAAATGTAAAATTGCCTTGTAAAAGTATAGTAATTTCTAGTCAATCTAAGTCGTTCATTAGGCAGATGATCTGACGGTAGAACTTATGTTTAGTTTATGGTTTTTTGTCCTAGAAGGCAACGCCTCTCTTTGTATGAAGGCATTGTATTTCAGGCTATGAAATAGATGTGTATTCTGCGAGCGAGAAATAGAGAGGTGAGACTGTGAGAGAAAACCAAGGATATTATAGTGGATCTGCTGTAGGTTGTGTCTCTTCATTTTTCTGGATAATAGAAAGGAAGGACTGGCTATTCGGGGTGGACATAGCCCAAACTGGGTGAACCACATATATCTGTGTCTCTCTAGTTTATGCATTTTTTGTGTTTATATTTATGCAATATTCTATGTGTTCCATTGCTCTGTAATGTATAATTTTCTAACAAAAAGGATGTCTAGAAAAATTTAGCAAAATTGTGTTTCATCCCCACATCACACACGTTAGTCTTCTTGGATCAGTATATCAATGTTGGATTTGGAAGTTGTGTGAACCTATTGGCTTCTATGTTTATGTTATTAAAGCTTAATCTTTAACCTTTTGTGTTGCCTTTCGAATTGTTCTCATTGTTGGGACTATTTCTTTGCTTTCTTAAATAGGAATGTATACTTGGAGGCCAAAATTTTATTTTCCTCAATCATTTGATAACCTATTTATTTTAGGATTTCATTTTATCCTTAAACTTGCATGTCCAAGACTTCATATTCATTGATAGCTTCCTTTAATTTCTTAATCTTTTTATTCTTTCTTTGTATCTTAGATAAATTAATAGAGAACATAAGATCTAGACCATTTATCTCTTTGGAAGCATATTCCTCTAATTTGGATCATGGATTGGACACAACATCTTCTTGTACCTAGTAAAATCTTATTGCATTGGGTTCCTCATCTTGTGTCTCTACATTCCGCTCAAGATTGCATGTCTTTTGTTTACAAGCTTCTAGTACTCTACCCTTGTCTTATATCCGAACTAGTGATAAAAGAGTTTATTTAGTAGATGAATGGGTTCGAGGTATCCTTTGCATACTTTTGACAATAAATACATCATCCTCATTTTTATCCTATTCAGGCTTAGGTTCTTAAGCCATTCTTCTAGCCTGGCCCCCAGTGATCATAGGTTCTATTAGTTGGGTTGTAGGGGAGTCCTTCATTTTCATACCTTGCTTCCTAGTTATGATTTGTCATGTTTGTTTCTTCCTTTTTATTGGTATTCTCAGTTATAATGGCTACAATTTCTATACAAGGTTCCTCTTCATTTTCTATAGCCATTTTCTTCTTAGTTGGGGTATTCCTAGCTTAAATATCAGAGGGGACTTTTTCAGCAACATGATCCTAGAGTTATTTCAAATTGGGAAATGGTCACATGTCTAGTTTCTTTTTTAATTATTCAAAAATAAGCATGTTAATGATCCCATGGTGAAATAGGCTTCATTCTATGTTGGTGGAGTGGATTTGAATGTGATTTTCCATCTTAACTAAATTTTTCCATAAGAAAAAGGGAAGGTTGATCTTAGCTCCTTGAAAATATAGTAAAAAACACATTTGACATAAGAACATTATATCATACTTTATTTTGAACATAAAATAATATTTTTAAGTGACCAAAACCCCTCTCCATGCCTTCTTCAGCCATCCTCGTGGGATACCCTTACTCCAATTAGGATTTTTCTTTGTTGGAAGAAAATAACAATTCCAATTTTTCCCCTTTACTTGCATGATTTTAAACCATATTTCACCTTCTCATGGGAACTTAGTGGCCACTTCTATTGATTCTTAAGATACTATGAGGACCAAGTTCCCCACTCAAGCTTTGTTCCCATTAAAACTCTCAACAAAAATCCTAATAACTTCATGATTATATCCCTATAGTTTTTTCACAAAAAGAAAACTAGAAAATATCCTAAAACAGTTCTTTAGTTTTTATATTTTCTTCAAAATATTCAATTTCATTCGGTTCTCTCCTTATAACCTTCCCATTCTTCAAAATTCTTGTTGTTTGGAGATTCCTTTTGCTTGACCTTGTTCGCAAATTGCAATACCAAAAAGAAAAAATAATGGAGGTTGGAGCTATAAGGAGGATGGGTGGCTTCACAATATCAAGCAAACTTGACAAGGTAGTTGGAGGTGGTGGTCAAGGTTCTTTACAAGAATTAAGTGGGCAATACAATGGTTGATTTTAGTAATCTCATGATTCAAATCACATTGAATCAAGCACACATACTACAATTATATTGATAATTAGAACATTAGGTGGTAAGGTATCTTATAGGATAAATGTATTGAAATGGAATTTAATGATCTCAAGATGAGGTGTATAATTTTTCCCCCCAGGAAAAATCATAATTTTATTCATAATGAGAAAAATTACATGTTGTAGATGCTAAAAAACATATGCATAATAATCAGGTTCTAGTTTCTCAGGATTTATAAAGGACTGAAGTATTCTTTTCTACCTTTCTTTTTTTCCTCTTTTCGCCAACCACTAATGTTGGGTGTGGATGTTACAATAGACATTTGATTCTCTTTTGTATTTGATGGAAATTATTTGTTAGAATCAGATCCCTCTGATCCATGTATTCGTTTGTTTCCACTTACTTCTTTTCCAGGTGTCTGCAACTCATTCTACTGTAGTGTGTTGGTGGGCCTCGAAATTAATGTGGAGTTGTGCTCGATCTCTTCCTTCTGTGAGATGTTCTAATTGATCTGCACATTATTTTTTGTGATATTTTATGTTATCTCTAATTCATCGATTGCTTCTTCTAAGGGATCAGTGTGTTCCAACCTTTTGTATTTTGGGATTGTTCCGTGTTTCTTTTGGGTACTTTTTTAGCTTATGGGTATGCATTTTGAAGGAGGCCTTCTTGTAGACATCCATGGCAACAGAATGTCATATTTTCATAATATAGTGGTTAAGTCCACTGAATATTGTTGTGAACCGGCATAATACAATCAGGTAAACCTTTACTAAGATCTACTTCAACGCATATTCTGGAAAAAGTGAATATGCCTTTTGAAACTCTATCTGCATCAATCTTAAGAAATTTGGCAAGGGAATTCCCTATTCCTTCTAGCACTTTGTGGTGCCATAAATGTAGCAATAGATTGTGTATCCTAACCCATACAGGCATTTTGTATACCTCCATATTGGTGGCATCAAAAGCTGGAAACCAAGGGATCATGAAGAGTCATGCATTGCCCCAGAACCATGGTCCCTCGTTAAGGGCATATTACTTATCTTTCATTGTTTCAAATATGAGAATAAAAAACCATTTGGAACATAAATGAATATCACAATTAGATGTCCAAGTGGAGAATATCCATTGATGTAGAGCATATGATTTAGGCCAAAATCCATTAAATCTACATATGACTGCTTTGGTATGGAAATCTACATAAAGCTCATTTACCTTAGGCAAAGAGACTGTCAAGGCTGGTATCTAGGATTTTTACTCCATGATATATGGTCCAAGTAGTTCTAGAAATGGTGTTGGTTTGGTTTGGGATTCCTCCTTCCTTTTGACTGTCTTTAAAAGATCCTATGCCCTTTGAGATGGTCCTAGAGCATCCACCTTGCAATCTCAGATTGAGTATGATGGTTGAATTTGTGGCAATGCCATAATCCTACAATGTGAAGTTCTCCTGCAAAATTTGTCCTACATAAATCAAGCTTTGCACTTTAATTATTGAATCTGCCTCCCATTCCATATCCACTTGTGATGGGTGTAGTTTTTGTACCTATTTCCTATACTTTCTTTCCCCAGTTTTGACCCTCTTCCCTTCAGACCAACATAACTTTACATGTTAACTGCTTTTTTCCTTATTGTGAACAACATATTTTTCCATCATGTTATTTTTCCATTTTTGCTAGATATAATGATGCAATATTCCTTTTTATAGTTAACTGGGTAAGCATTAGAGAAGTCTTTTGGCTCCTTTTCTCTTTTTCAAGTGTTTCCCACAAGAACTAGGTTATGGAATGAGTAGCCGAACTGATCGGTCTAAGACCAGGATGAAACAAATTGTTGTTACACTCTATGTGTTATTACAGATCTTGTTGTTACACCACGTTGCTATTACAGATTATTGTTGTTATACCCTAGGTTTCGGTACAAGGTTGTTGTCATTCCAGTGTTGTTGTTACATCCCAAACCATTGCTTGACCACAAGGTGTCATTACACCGTAGTTGGCAAAGTTGTGGGTACTATTCGACACAACAACTATTGGAAGTTATGAATTATTTATTTAGATAGTGAAAAATACAAGTAGTTATTATTTTAACTAATATATTTAAATAAGATTCGTATTTAGGAGCTGGTTATAACAATTTCTATTTTATGATCAGCATAAGAATTGTGAGATTCTCATGACTAATCTGTTCCTGATTTTGGGTATATAATTTCTATAAGAGAAACTTAATCCCTCAAGCACGAGGGGTGGCATATAGAGTATTGTTATTTTGATCATGTAACTTTTAATTGTTCTTAATATCAAAATCATTGTGGTGATGTTATTGTTGTTTCCAAGTTGAATTCTTAACTAATATTGTTTTCATTCCTGCGCCCTGCTGGGGAGGAAGGACCCTCCTCTTTAGTAGGGTTTGTAGTGGTAGAGTAGTTGTATATTATTGTTTCTTTATTTTATTGTTTATATGGTTATCTGTTGTTGTTGTATAATTTGTGGAATATATCTACTTCAGTTTCAAATTTATGATAGGTTGTTACACAGATTTGGTTAGCCGTATGGTAGTTGACCAACTGGTGTAGTTTTTAATACAGTGTGTGGCGTTCCTTTTCTCTGGTAATTGTGAAGTGTGATTCCATTTCTGTAGAGTGTTTTAATTTCTACATGAATGTTAGTTTGTGTAATTGATTCAGCAACATTCTTTATTGTTTTATATTTTTACTCTTGGTTGTAGTGTATCGGCATAGATAGTGAAAATTCCATTGAAATAACATACCTACCTTAGGTTGACAATTAAATGGTTACAATCTTGGTAAATTAGGATGGACTAAAACAACACTACATTTTAGTGTCGTTGCTGAGGATGGAAGTTGACGATACAATCATCCAAGTTGTTTGTTTGATGATAGAGTGTTCCTAGTCCACATTCGTTGGAAGGTAAGACGAGAGGTAAGAACCTCCGCATCACTATAACATACCTGAGCGGGCTCACCATTGTGATCACAAGGGCACTTAGGGTGTGGATTTTTGGTGTTCTCTTAAAGCGTGTCTTCAACTCTTCAATTTCTGGGAGGTAAGACAAGAGGTAAGAACTTAGGCATCGCTCTAACATACTTGGGCGGGCTCACCATTGTCAAGAATGAGGCACTTAGGGTGTGAATAAATACACATAAGGTCCATGTGTGAAACTGTAGGAATTATAGAAATACCAAAAACACCCCCCACTCTAATTAGTCATAGGAAAAACGAATCATAAAAATGAAAAGAAGAGTGTAGATTTGGGAACGAAAACATTTATCCATGAACTGATCTCAAGGGAAGAAAAATAATAGTCAAATTCTCAGAAGGACGCAAGGAAAATAGGGCCATAAAGATTTGTTATTCCCATAACAAGAACAGAAGCCTCTGATTCCTGTGTCTCGGAACCATACCATTATAAAGCTAGTGAGAACACTCCCAAGACTAAGCACCCATTTCAAGAGCAACAGGGGGAAGCTAATGACTAGAACCTTGGACTGAGGGACAAGGGGAAACTGAAGGGGAACATTAGAAGCCTGAAATAGGAGAGCATTTATTGATTTATCAACATCCATATTCAAGCAGTGCAATGAAACAACTAGCCCTGAAGCAACCTAAGCTACCAATTTCACTTACAAGACAATCACAAGAACAGTATAAAGAAGACTTGTTACAGAAAGGATCAGAAGGGTTAACAATGGGGGACAAAAATAAAAACAACACTAAAATAGATGCTATTATCACCACCTTTGAGTTCCCAATTGGGGATATCAGAGGCGAGGCCCCCATGAAAAACATTCCTTTATCATCTCTACCATCTTTTCAAGGAATGACTGCATAAGATCATGACACCTTCTTGTTTGAATTTGATGTCTTGTGCAGGAGCTATGACTATGTTTCAGATGCTCAGAAATTAAAATTATTTCCTGCTACTCTAAAAGGAGCAACACTTATATGGTTCATGGGTTTAGGCTCTACTTTTATTCGAACATGGAGTGACATGAAGGAGACATTCTTATCAAAGTATCAAGACTATTGCAAAACCAGGGAATTAAGAGAGGAAGTATTCAAGATAACTCAAAAGAAGGTAGAGAGATTGGAGGACTATGTGGAGTGGTTTCATCACAATTTGTAGAGGTCTAAACACAGTGATTTAGATCACGAGATCTTGATGACCATATTCATAAGAGGAATGAGGGATCACTGCCTTGATACCCTGAAACTATTAGGGAGGGGGGACATATCTCAGGAACCATTTTCTAAAATCGTAAAGCTATGCTTGAGATGCTCTAGAGGATCATCAAAGGGGAGAATCACAATCTGAGATGCCTCTGCCCAATAAAAAAATATGCAAGTGGAGGACTAACCAGAGCAAAGATCAGGAATTTATTTGAAAATTTCAAAACCGACATCCTTCGTACTCTATCTACCTAGATAATCATAGCATAGATCAAGAAGGCATAAGGAGAAGTTGATACAGCTTTAGTTGTGTTTGGTCCAAAATGCAGAAAGAAACATTCCTTGAGGGATTGTGAAATCAACAACATTAACTTGTGCAATCTTTTTGAGCTGGAACATTATACAGGTCAATGTCTGGAGCTTCCCAAACTGCAAGAAGTAATTAGAGAATCGAGTGAAGAGGTTCAATCCTCTTATTTCATCGTGCCTAGGAGACCATGGTTGTTAGGCCCCTATACTACTAGTGTAACCCCTTATTATTGTTAGTACAACCCTCTTATTATATTGATGTACCCATGTAGTGTCCATATTGTTACTATTGTGCCCCATAGAAGCCCACTATTTTTATTATTGTGCTCTTACATTATTATTGTTATGTAGGCTCTAATTATATAATGACCCCTTAGACTCCTATATATAGAAAGGAAGTATTTTCATTTGTATCATCCAAGAATTGTTCATTTATGTAATGTAAAGGAGGTTTCCCCCTCGAAGAGGCTGAATTATAAGTCGTTGATATATCTTTTCTATCTTTTCTTGAGCTGGTTTCATAACATTTGGTATCAGAGCTTTGGATTCTAGGGTTTCGCTGCTCCAAACAGGTCATCGTTGCATTTTCGCTATAAATTTTCTTCGGTGATTTTTCAGAAGTTGAAAAAAAAACCCATTTGAGAGAACATTGCTCTAAATCTCGGGTCCGAATTTCAGAGCATTTTGCGCTTTAATTACGGAGATATGATCTGAGGAGTTTGGTCTTTTTGCAGACTCCTGAATTACATTCCAAACAGGCGACCTGGGGAAAATCATCATAAATTTTTCTCTGAGCATTGGATTGAAATTTTGTAAACTAGTGCAGAAACAAGACGGGCTTTAGTTTCTTCTATATAGTTTTCAGAGCCAAAGGTCAAAACAAGGACACGTGGCACGTCGTACAAGTTCGCTCTACTGAATTAGTCTATAATCAGGTCATTGTGGGAGATTTGGCATAACT